>JANFOE010003240.1:0-50174 GCA_025667525.1 Glebionis coronaria | reverse complement strand
ATATATATATATATATATATATATATATCTATATATATATATATATATAATATATATATATATATAGATATATATATATATATATATATATATATATATACGTATATATATATATATATATATATATATATACATATATATATATATATATATATATATATATATATATATAGAGTGGGGTTATTATAAAACAAATCTTATAATAAAACAAATGAGGTAAAATCTCAGCCCTCGGATCAAAATCACTAATTTTGACAAAAAAAATGGTGTATTTTTGTAAAAAAAGAAACTTTAGGGGCAATATTCGAAAAAAAAAAAACTAAACGCGCCCATAACTGATGAAAAACACATAGTTCCCAGAATAACGCAGTAAAAATCGATAAAAAACACACAATAAAAACCGCTCATTAAAACACATAGTTACGTTACTGAAACCGCTCCATAAACACGCAGTTAATGGAGTGAAAACGATCAAAAACACACATTTCTCACAGTGAATCCGATCAAAAAACTCGCATTTCACACTGGAATCATCTTGAATCAGAAAGTTAAGCAGGCAATCAAGATGGTTCGAACCTTTATAGGACTATCTCCGCCTTCTCAGTCTGGTAATAGATTTGTTAATTTTTAATTTATTGTTCAAAGTTTGTTTAAAGATACTTTTTATGCTTGAAAATAATTGCTATTTTTTAAAAATGCAGTTTAATGCACTAGAATTAGACTTTAGTTCATATGAATGATTAGATTAGATGTTGTTCAAAATTTAATTAAAAATGACTTTTTAAGCTTCAAAATCAATGCTATGTGTTAAAAATGCACTATAATGCTTTAGAATTAGACTAAGGTTCATATAAATGATTTAGGATAGATGTTGTTCAAAATTTGATTAAAATTGACTTTTTAAGCTTCAAAATCAATGATATGTGTTAAAAATACACTATAATGCTTTAGAATTAGACTAAGGTTCATATAAATGATTTAGGATAGATGTTGTTCAAAATTTGTTTAAAAATGACTTTTTAAGCTTCAAAATCACTGCTATGTGTTAAAAATGCACTATAATGCTTTAGAATTAGCCTAAGGTTCATATAAATGATTTAGGATATATGTTGTTCAAAATTTGATTAAAAGTGACTTTTTAATCTTCAAAATGAATGCTATGTGTTAAAAATACACTATAATGCTTTAGAATTAGACTAAGGTTCTTATAAATGATTTAGGATAGATGTTGTTCAAAATTTGTTTAAAAATGACTTTTTAAGCTTCAAAATCACTGCTATGTGTTAAAAATGCACTATAATGCTTTAGAATTAGACTAAGGTTCATATGAATGATTTAGGTTAGATGTTATACTAAAATTTATTTAAAAGTGGCTTTTAATGCTTCAAAATCATTGCTATGTGCTAAAGATTAACTATAATTCTCTAGAATTAGAATTTGGTTCATATGAATGATTTATGTTAAATGTTGTTCAAAATTTGATTAAATGTAAGTTTATATGTTTGAAAATCAGTATGATGTGTTAAAATTTATATTCTAATGTTTTAAAATCCGAGTTAGGTTCTTATGAATGTTTCCTGTTAGATGTTGTTTAAAGTTTGCTTAAATGTGAGATATCATGCTTGAAAAACACTATAATGTGTTAAAATTTGAACTCTAATGCTCTAAAATACCAGTTAGATTCATATGAATTATTTTACTTAGCCGTTGTCTAAAGTATGATTAAATGTGAGATTTCATACTTGAAAATCACTGTGATGTGTTAAAAGTTGCACTATAATACACCAAAATCCAAGTTATATTGATATGAATGATTTATGTTAACTGTTTTTTATAGATTCATTAAATGTGAGTTTATATGTTTGAAAATCAGAGTGATGTGTTAAAATTTGTACTCTAATGCTCTAAAATACAAGTTATGTTGATATGAATGATTTAGGTTAGTTGTTGTCTAAAGTATGATTAAATGGGAGTTTTCATGTTTGAAAATCAATGCGATGTGTTAAAATTTATATTCTAATGTTCTAAAATCAGAGTAAGGTTCATATGTATGTTTTTTGTTAGTTGTTGTTTAAAGTTTGATTAAATGTGATATATCATGCTTGATTAAAACTATAATGTTTTAAAATTTGAACTCTAATGCTCTAAAATGCTAGTTAGATTCATTTGAATGATTTTAGTTAGCCGTTGTCTAAACTATGATTAAATGTGAGATTTCATACTTGAAAATCACTGTGATGTGTTAAAATTTGCACTCGAATGCTCTAAAATCCAAGTTATGTTGATATGAATGATTTATGTTAACTGCTTTTTATAATTTCATTAAATGTGAGTTTATATGTTTGAAAATCAGAGTGATGTGTTAGAATTTGTACTCTAATGCTCTAAAATCCAACTTATGTTGATATGAATGATTTAGGTTATCTGTTGTCTAAAGTATGATTAAATGGGAGTTTTCATGCCTGAAAAACAATGCGATGTGTTAAAATTTTGACTCTTATGCTCTAAAATCTGAGTTAAGTATAATTGAATGATTTAGTTTTAATGTTGTTCAAAATTTGATTAAATGTAAGTTTATATGATTGAAAATCAGTATGATGTGTTAAAATTTGTATTCTAATGTTCTAAAATCCGAGTTAGGTTCTTATGAATGTTTCCTGTTAGATGTTGTTTAAAGTTTGCTTAAATGTGAGATATCATGCTTGAAAAACACTATAATGTGTTAAAATTTGAACTCTAATGATCTAAAATACGAGTTAGATTCATATGAATGATTTTAGTTAGCCGTTGTCTAAAGTATGATTAAATGTGAGATTTCATACTTAAAAATCACTATAATGTGTTAAAATTTGTATTCTAATGCTATAGAATCCAAGTTAGGTTCATATGAATGTTTCCTGTTAGATGTTGTTTATAGTTTGATTAAATGTGAGTTTATATGTTTGAAAATCAGAGTGATGTGTTAAAATTTGTATTCTAATGCTCTTGATTCTGTGTTAGGTTCAAATGAAAGATTTATATAGACTGTCTGTAAATGAATATAGTGTGTGATGTTTTCAGGTATATCTCCATCAGTTAAAAAGACCAATGAGAAAAAAAATAAAAATCCAACGGAAAACAGTGATTCGGATTTTGAAGAAAATACTTTCGATAAATATAAGATAGAAAAAAAGGAAGATAAGGGGAAAAGGCTTGCACTAAGAAAAGATTCTGATGTATTTTTTTAGTCAAAAAAGGCAAAAACAAAAGATAATATGATTGTTTGTTATCCACAAGAAATTCAACAAAAGAAGCCAAAAAAGGCTGATCAGGAAACCATAAAATACAGAATGTCACCAAGAAATCTCCAAAAGGTCCTAAACAATTTAAGCCCTCAACAAGACAAGCGTGTTCGAGAAATGGGATTTGGTGATTTTCCTGAAAACTTCAACATATATTATATCCCATCAACCTTAGGTCTGTTTTTAGCTACCAATTTTGATTCAGAAACACGCACTCTAGGAATGGGAGATGGTAGGAAGATAAAGTTTACCAAACAACTTGTGCATGATATGCTTGGGATACCAATGGGTGATTTCCCTGTTGAAACTCTAAAAGAAAAAAATCTATTAGAGCCTACGACTCAGAGATGGAGAAGAAAGGTGAAGCATATTGTCGGTAATGATAAAAAAATCGGAGTATCAAAATTGGAATCATTTTTGTCTGAATACGAAAAAGCCAATTGGGTATTCGATGTTGGTTTCCTATCACTGTTCTTCTCAATAATCAGAGAAGGTAACAAAGATGGAACGATAAATGAGAGGCTTATTCCATTTATTGGGAATAACATTGATAGGATTGAAAAAATGGATTGGTGCTCATATGTATTAGAATGTTTGGTGAGGGAATGCACCAGTTTTGATTCAAGTAGCACATTCAGTGGACCATTGGTTTTACTCACAGTAAGTACTAATTTAAACTTAAATGCTGTAAATTTTAGTCTTAACTGCTGTAAAATTTTTACTTAAAATGCTATAAAAATTTACTTTTTAGTTTATTAAATTTTACATAAATTTTCAACAGCTAACTACTAAAAAATATTTTTTTGGTGCAGCTTGTGTATTGCAATTCAACTGTGTGTAAAAAGGTAAAGGTCGAAAAAACAGTCCTTGCGTTCAAAGCATGGAATCATCAATTGATGAAAGCTAGAGAATCTCTTGAACTTAAGAAAGGAGGTTTTGGACGTTTAGAAATCGTTGATGGTTTAGAATGGATTGAGCCAAAGAAGAAAGATACCAAAAAAAGAAATTAGTGAATTTATCAGGTATGCATAAAAATATAAAATAAATATATTCTTGAAATTTTGTTATTATATAATAATTTATTTTGTTGATGTTGTAGAAGATGAAGAAGAGTTTTCAGAAGAAGAACTTGAAGAAGCTAAAGATTTTTCATCTAAAACTTTTAAGGTAATAATTTTGAATGAAATATATGTTATGTAAGATGATTTGGTTAAAAAATTAACTAAAATTCAGTAAATTTTCCGGTCTTAAGGCTCACACAATCAAAAAATATTGATGCATGTGGCTCACTAGGAACAAGCTCAAAAACCTAGTGGGAGCCTTTTGATTCCCCATATTGGGAAGACTCCTTCTTTGTAATGAGGATTGAGAACTCGGTTGTTTGAAAATGATAGTTATGATGTTATTTTTTAAAAGTTATGAAAGTGATTTGGCAAAAAAACAATTTAATGCATTAAACTTTAAATGATTTTTTATATTATAGGGAATGTGCAATACTGTAAAAGGTAATCTACAGCAAGCAATTAAGCTGATGGAAGATTCTGATAGAAAATTGGATCTTGCTTTTAGATACTATCCCGAGTCCAAAAGGTTAAAAAAACTTGTAAATGATAGAAATAAGATTTTCATGGTTTATTACAAATATAAGCAAGGTGATATGGAAGATGAAAATGATGATAGTGAAAAGGGGAATGGAGATGAGGATGATGAAATTGATGGTAGCGAAGACGGGAATGGAGATGAGGATGAAGATATTGATGACGAAACCGACAATGATGATGGATTAGATGATGACGATGATGATGCATTAGATGATGATAATGATGCAGTAAAGGCAAATGTTGATGATCAACATGATGATGCAAAAAAAGGAAATGTTGAGGATCAACATGATGGTATGTCTATAACCTTCAAATTATATTTTTCTATGTTCTACTAAAATTTTTTTTGGTAATAATATAACTACAATGCTATAACATTATTACGTTAATTTGGTAAGGTTTGCAATTTAAAAATTCTAACAATGTAAAAATATGCAGATAATGGCGATGATGAAAAAAAGAATAAAAAAGGTGATGACGATGTAAATGCGGAAAAGAAAGATGAGCATGATTGTAAAAATGCTGGAGAGGGGCCTCAAAATCTGATTGCAGGGCAAAATATGGGCATTGTACCATTTGATTATACTTATTTCACTCAGTCAACTCCTCTAGAAACACAATCTTCAAATGAAACTGATAAAAATGCTCGGATAGCTTATGTCGTAGAAGAACCTTCAGAAGATAGTGATGAAAGTTTGTTGAGTTATCTAAACACTAGACTTCCCACAATAGAACCTTTATCACAAACGAAGGAAGACGAAAAAGGATATCAAATCAACAAACGAATAAAGATTGATGTTGTAGATGATTTGGGTATCATGGGTGCTAAAGTTGTTGATTTTGATGTAGGTCAACCAGGGTTGGATGCATTTGATTTGGTTGACAATATGACCGATAATGTTTGGACTTCTACCTCAGATGTTTTTCAAAATCTCAACACTCCTTCCTTTCGTCCTAAATCAAGAAATATGAAATTAAGCCTAGTACGAAACAATGAAGGACATTTTGAGGCAAGAAAAATGGATGAAGGAAATACAAGTGCCATAGAAAAAAGTGTTGAAGCTCATGAAGTTGCTGAATTGCCTCCAAAAACATCTGTTGAAGCTAATGAAGTGGCTGAAGCAACTGAAATTCTTGAAATTGCTGGAATGGCTTCAATACTTGTTAATGCAGTCCAAAACACAGACACTAAGGTGCCAATGTTCACAAGTAGTGTTACAGATAAGAATTCAGAAAAAGGCAAAGAGAAAGTGGTTAGTATTGCAGTTCCAGAACCCTCAAATGAAAGTGATTTTAAAAAGCCTATCAGAAGTATGAAAAGAGGCGCTGAAGTATTAGAAGATGCGGTTTATAGAATAGACTCAAGTGAAAAGTTGTCAGCATATCACGAGAGGAAAATTCATCCAGCCATACCATTTACTGAAGATGAAATAAAGGTTATAGAATACGTATGGAGTGGCAGTTGTCCTGAAAGGTTAGTTTTTACTGCATTAACCTTTAATAAAGTAACTGAATTGCATATTATAGATATATATTTTTTTGTTTGTGATTTGGTAAAAAAAAACTGAATTATTTTTATAATGCGCAGGGAATTTATATTCAGTGGATTGGACGTAATAATTGAATGTATATGGTTCTTGAGTCTTTATCCAAACATCCTAATTTCATCAAATATTCTTGACTTATGGAGTCTTGTTCTGGCGTATGAGGAGACATTCCAATCGAGCGCCTCATTTAACTCAAATTTGTACTGTAGTACAGGAATGCTGGTAAGTTTTTTTGTCTATATATATACTTAAAAAATTGAATTTCTATAGGTTGAAATATTTTATATTTTTTTGTGATTATATACAGCCTCCCGTTCTGGTTGAACAGAAAGTGGATGAAGAACACCTGAGAAAAGTTTTTGATGATAACTTTGAATCTGTTTTACAGAATTCAAAGAAAACAAATTTGGATAACATTAGTATGGTAAGTCATAAATAACATCTATTACTAATACTATTTAAAAATTATTTACAGCATTACAGTTAAATTTTTATAGCATTACTATGTTTTAGTTAATAATTTTTTATTGAATTATCTACAGGTTATGATTCCTTGCATTCAGATGATAGGTGTTGTAAACCATTACTATTTATTATGCTTCAATATGATATCTGCTGAAATAGAAATCATGGACAACCTTGATGATGATTCTGTGGATCTTGATGACAGATATGGCCCTTATGCCATGACAATGGTAATTTTTTGATTTATAAATCTCATTTGGCTAAATAGATATGTATTAATAAATACTAGTTTTTTATAAATTATTAGTTTTTTATAACCTTCAAAATTTTGTTATAAATTATTTTTTTAGATATAACAGGTAATTTTTTTTATTGCATTACATATTATTTTACAGCATTAACAGCAATCTTGTATTTTTTCACAGATCAAATTATTCATTGCTTACCTAGAAAGTGTAAATCATCAAAAACATGCTGCATTCATGAAGGCCGTCCCAAGAGTCTTGAAGATGACTTCGAGGACAAAAAAAAATGCTGTCGACTGTGGTCTATTTGCTATGAGGCATATGGAGATGTACGTCGGTAAAGATTTATGGTTGATGACATTGCCAGATGAAAATAGAAATCAAAAATCAACTATTCACACTCTCAGAGCAAAGTACTTAGCAAAGATTCTGCTGTTGCCTTGTAACCTTTGGAGAAATGAGTTAATCAAAGCGGCGGACCAACATTGGAAGAAGCAACAAAAGAAACAAAAGATTATAAGTGGTTTCAATGTGAAAGTTAATATTGGGCTCATGAGAAAGTTTGAAGCAAGAATAAAGAAGGAAGTCCTTGGATGAAGTTTAATGAAATTATGTATAAACTTTTGAAGAATTTTATTATGTAAAGTTTACCCAAAACATAAAGTTTGTTTCTGTTGTAATTTTATTTCAGCTTGGCCTAAGTACATTACCTAATATTTATTTTGGTTATCCTCTCCTGTAATGCAGTAATTAACCTTTATGATTTGGTAAACTTCTAATGGAAATAAGAAGATTTTTAAGCATTATACCTTTATATTTAATATTTTTTTAAAGAAATCTGTTAAAATGGTATATTGATTTGATAAAATATGATAAATTTATATATTGATTTGCTAAAGTATGATAAAGTTGTATATTGATTTGGTATAATATGATAAAGTTGTATATTGATTTGGTAAATATTAGTTATAAGCTTTCAAGAATGTCTCATTTATGATGAATAAACGACCACCTACGTATTAATCTGTTAAAATTAAATATTGATTTGGAAAAATCTATTAAAATTGTATATTGATTTGGTATATATTACAAACTTTAGGGACAAACTAGTAAATAACCAACCGAGAGCGTCTCATTTATGGTGAATAAACAGCCATGTATCTCTTAAATTCATCACTTACTAAAAATATCTCCAATATTTCTCTCTCCCTAAGTTTACACACAGTAGATCAAAACAAGATCAAAACCAGATCGATGCATAAAATTTGAAATGCATCAATCCAAAAAGATGGTGAATAACAATCTGAAATCCTTTACTCCTCCTCGTAAGCAAATTAATACCTTTATTTATTTATTTTCGATATTATTTATGTTTATAACAATCTGATTCCAACTATCATTTCATCTATCTAAAAAATAGGAAAAGTGTTAGGCTGATGATAAAACAAAGAGTAGATTATGGAAACGGTAAAAAAAAGTCGCCGGAAAAATCTATAACTATATCAAGCAGTAAGTGATTTATTCTACATCTTTATTTCAATGCGATGTGTTAAATTTGAGTTTTCATGCTTGAAAATAACTGAAATTTGTTAAAATTTGTACTGTAATGCTCTAAAATCCGAGTTAGGTTGATATTAATGAATTAGGTTACACATTGTAAATATTTTGTATAAATGATTGTTTATATGCTTTAAAATCAGTTTGATGTGATTAAATTTATACTCTAATGCTCTAGAATGTGATTTATGTTCATATAAATGGTTTATGTTAACCATTGTCTAAAGTATGATTAAATGTGAGTTTTCATGCTTGAAAAACACTATAATGTGTTAAAATTTGAACCATAATGCTCTAAAATGCTAGTTAGATTCATATGAATGAATTAGGTTACATATTGTAAATATTTGTATAAATGATTGTTTATATGCTTGAAAATCAGTTTGATGTGATTAAAATTATACTCTAATGCTCTAGAATGTGATTTAGGTTCATTTGAATGGTTTATGTTAGCCATTGTCTAAAGTATGATTAAATGTTAGTTATCATGCTTGAAAAATACTATAATGTGTTAAAATTTGAAGTCTAATGCTCTAAAATGCTAGTTAGATTCATATGAATGATTTAAGTTAGCCGTTATCTAAAGTATGATTAAATGTGAGATTTCATACTTGAAAATCACTATGATGTGTTAAAACTTGCACTCTAATGCTGTAAAATCCAAGTTATGTTGATATGAATGATTTAGGTTAGCTGTTGCCTAAATTATGATTAAATGTGAGTTTTCATGCTTGAAAATCACTACAATGTGTTAAAATTTGTACTATAATGTTCTTAAATCCGAGTTAGGTACATATGAATGAATTAGGTTACAAATTGTTCATAAATATTGATAAAATGATTGTTTATATGCTTGAAAATCAGTTTGATGTGATTAAAATTATACTCTAATGCTCTAGAATGTGATTTAGGTTCATGTGAATGGTTTATGTTAGCCATTGTCTAAAGTATGATTAATTGTGAGTTATCATGCTTGAAAAACACTATAATGTGTTAAAATTTGAACTCTAATGCTCTAAAATGCTACTTAGATTCATATGAATGACTTAAGTTAGCCGTTGTCTAAAGTATGATTAAATGTGAGATTTCATACTTGAAAATCACTGTGATGTGTTAAAAAATGCAATCTAATGCTCTAAAATCCAAGTTATGATGATATGAATGATTTAGGTTAGCTGTTGCCTAAATTATGATTAAATGTGAGTTTTCATGCTTGAAAAACACTATAATGTGTTAAAATTTGAACTCTAATGCTCTAAAAATGCTAGTTAGATTCATATGAATGACTTAAGTTAGCCGTTGTCTAAAGTATGATTAAATGTGAGATTTCATACTTGAAAATCACTGTGATGTGTTAAAATTTGCAATCTAATGCTCTAAAAGCCAAGTTATGATGATATGAATGATTTAGGTTAGCTGTTGCCTAAATTATGATTAAATGTGAGTTATCATGCTTGAAAAACACTATTATGTGTTAAAATTTGAACTCTAATGCTCTAAAATGCTAGTTAGATTCATATGAATGATTTAAGTTAGCCATTCTCTAAAGTATGATTAAATGTGAGATTTCATACTTGAAAATCACTCTGATGTGTTAAAATTTGCACTCTAATGCTCTAAAATCCGAGTTAGGTACATATGAATGAATTAGGTTACAAATTGTTCATAAATATTGATAAAATGATTGTATATATGCTTGAAAAGCAGTTTGATGTGATTAAAATTATACTCTAATGCTCTAGAATGTGATTTAGGTTCATTTGAATGGTTTATGTTAGCCATTGTCTAAAGTATGATTAAATGTGAGTTATCATGCTTGAAAATCACTGCGATGTGTTAAAATTTGTACTCTAATGTTGTATATGAATCATTTAGGATAGATATTGTTTAAATTTTGATTAAATGATTGTTTATATGCTTAAAAATCAGTGTCATGTGTTAAAATTTGCACTCTAATGCTCTATATTCCGAGTTACGTTTGTATGCATTATTAAGGTTGGCTGTTGTCCAATATTAGATTAAATGTGACTTTTAATGTTTGAAAATCACTGCGAGGTATTAATATTTTACTGTATCAATATATGAAATGGACGTGTAATGATTCATTAAATTCTTAAAAGTTGGATAACATTGTTAATTATTTACAGGTAAAAGCAATGAAAGACTCTCAGAACCAGAGGGATTTAATACAAATGAAGTATCTTCCAAACGAAAAAAAATATGTGCTAAAAACAAAGTTACTGGTAAAAGAGCAGCTGCTGATGACATCCCAACTGATGAAGGAAGAAGCCAAAACAAAAAAAAGAAAAAGGTTGCAGCAGTTGATATTCCAGATTCAACTGAGGTACTTGTCGATGCTGAACAAATCCAATCAGACAATGTTTATACATCAAAGACATATGCTCCAACTGCTGTGGTAGAGAAGGTAGTGGTAGAGAAGGTAGCTGAAAAAGGTAAGATGATAAAAAATCGGAGGATTAATGGGAAGAAAGTGGTAGAGAAGGTAGCTGAAAAAGAAGTTGCTGAAAAAGAAATTGCTAAAAAAGGCAAAGCAGTAAATATTACAGTTTCAACTGAGGTACTTGACGATGCTGAACAATTTCAATCAGAAAATGTTGAGACATCAAAGACAGATGCTCCAACTACTGTGATAGGGAAGGAAGTTGTAGATAAGGTAGCTGAAAAAGGTAAGATGATGAGAATTCGGAGGATTAAATCGAAGAAAGTGGTACAGAATGTGGATGGAAAAGAAGATGCTGAAAAAAAAGTTTCTAAAAAAGGCAAAGCATTATTTCCCAATATCGTCCCAAGAATGTCAGTGCGTCATTTGAATCTTTTGTTAAATGCATGCACAACAAGACAACTTATGGTTATAGAAGAAATGGGTTTGGGACATTTCATCAATAATTTTGAGTATATGTCGGTGCCAACCAAGATGACATTTTGGATTGTACAAAACTATGATCTTGAAACGGACACTATAAAGATGGAGGATGAAAGAAGAATTAAAGTAACCAAGGAATTAATTTATGACATTTTGGGTGTTCCGATGGGTGAAAAGAAAGTTATCTCTCTACCTAGCACAACGTCTGAAGATAAGACAACTACAGATTGGAGAGCAACAACACCCTTTGCAGGAGAGGATGCAGACAGGATAAATATTTCGTTTCTTGAAGATCATGTTGCTAGATTGACCGAAACAGATTGGTCTTTCCAAGTCGGCTTTTTGGTTATTTTCTTCTCTTGTCTAGCTGAAGGGAACAAAGATGGCACTGCAAATCAAAGATTCATACCATCGGTAAAACGAATGGAAGAATTTCAACAATTTGATTGGTGCGAGTATATTTTTGACTGTATTCGATCAGAGATCCAGGATTGGGAACCAGGAAAAACCTTTGCTGCTTCCACAATAGTATTGGCGGTATATTTTTTTACAGCATTAACTAATAATGTATTATTTCTTAAATATGATGCAATAAATTTTGAAATATAATGCTAATATATATTTTTTCTTTTTTAGCTTATATACTGCAGTTCAACAGATTCGCCTGATCTAAAAGTGGAAAGAACATCACCTGTATTCAAAGGTTGGAGTACAGACTTACTAAAAAAAGAGAAGCACTAGAAATAAGGAGTGGAGGCTTTGGTAAACTTCCTATATTCAAAGAATTTGAATATATTCAACCACCAAAGATCAAATTGAAGAAAAGGAAAGAACAAAATAATCTACCAGGTAAGTTATAATCTTATATTAAAAAATATAGATATATGGAATCATATGATGATTTCTAATATTAGGAATGATCATTGTGTTAACAGAGGGTGGAAGTACTAGCCGAGAAGAGAATCTACAACAGTTCAAAGAAAAAACTAGTCAGGTAATCATCAAGTCGCTTTTGTATTATTAAGTTAAAATATAAGTTCCATATCTTGATGCATTAGTTTAGAAATTTTAATGAATCAAAGTTAAATTTTAGTTAACATAGACTATTTTGCAAAAAATAAATCATCATATTTTTACTGAATAAAAGTTAAAAAGTTTAATGCATCAAACTCATTTTTTATCTATATAAATATTTTTTTTTTAAAAAACAGAAAAAGTTTAATGAATCAAAGTTATCTTTAGCTAACAATTTATCTTTTTTTTAAAAAACAAACAGGATATGAAGGATTTCTAAAATGATAACCTCATAAAGCTTATTGAAATGTTTGTAATCCTAAAAATAGCATATCTTACTGCAATAAAGATTAAAATTTCAACATATCATAGCTTAATGTAGAGTCTTGATAACCTATGAATCTATGAAGTGGGTTGATGTTTTCTAGAGAGAGAAACTAGAGAGAGAAAGTGAGAGAGAAGTATGTGATATTTTATTAAGTGGAAACAAGAAATGAACAACAACCAACCCCTTTCCAAGGAGGAAAGGGGTATTTATACTTCTAAGCCACTAATGGACTTGGGCCGGCCCATGACAAGCCCATGGACCGGTTCTTACTTAACTAAATAAGTAACTATTAACTACGAGCTATTACAACATTAATAATATTGTGGAGTGACCGATACTTCTAATATACGTAAAAACGTATTTCTAACAATCTCCCCCTAAGGGAGGTCACTCCACGTTACAAAGTTCTAAACCTAGCATACTATACTAAGTCTTCGTTCTTTAGCTCGTAGTCTTTTCTTCTTTTTCTTTTTGTTGTGAATATGTTTATTGATCTTTTAGGCTTTGGCTTGAGAGCATTGTTCTTTTGGCCTTTCACGTGCGATCTTTGCCTTCTTGTGAAACTTGCCTCCTCGTGACTTCATGTTCCACACACTTATGTCTTTTTGTTGAATTCTCGAAAGCTTCAGAGTTTGGTACAGCGGAAGACTTCATTTTGTACTTTCTTGAATTTTTGCTGAACTTTGATGCAGAAAAACATAAGCATGTGGAAACGACTTCTACAGGTACACCGCAACACCACCGTCTTTAACTGGTACACAGCAACGCCACCGTCTTCAACAGGTACACATCAACGCCATCGTCTTTAACAGGTACACAGCAATGACACGAATAAAATGGCTTTGAACATTTTATTCTAATTCGGTAGCATTTTACCTCCGGTCGGTGAAGACCGTTGGACGATATTAGATATCGTACCCGTGACGGATAGTTTCAATTAAGTAACTTCCTGACAGGATTTCGCGGGTAAACCCGTTCTCTTTATTCGACCGTCCAAAGCTAACTGCGAACATAAAGAGTGAATCACTTGGATAAATTATCCTTGTGATTTGAAGCCGTCAATTCATGAAACCTGGAACAAGTGAATTTCAATTAAGATTTTCACCATCGTTGCTTTCCAGTTATCACGAGCTCAATTCATAAAGAATCTTGCACGTCACTGATGAGACTGCTTTTATACATGGTCTCATCGTCCAAATCGAGCTTAAAATGCATAAAATATCATTAAAACTGCCAAATATATGCTCGTGTTTATCACTTGTGTATTTTTAGGTACGGATATTGAGGAAATGGAAAAAGATCACAAGAATCATTAAAAAACGAACACGGGAAACGAAGTCGCACAATGAACCGGGCCCAAGTTTGGAAATTTGCAAAAAGACCCTTGAAGAATTGAAGATTGGCAATTTTAGTCCCTCATCTTTGAAGAACTTGTCACAAATGACCCTCCAAATGTCAAATGTACAAGTATGGTCCTCCATGTTTGAAGATTGTACAAGATCAGTCCTTGGAGAATCAAGAATATACATTTAAAGCCCTTGGAAAAAGTTTAAAACAAGTTGTGCCAAAAATGACAACTTGTCCAAAGTTGATACATGAAAAATGAGCACTGATGGCTATTTGTTACAACTTGAATGAAACATAAAAGCTTGGGGGCCCTTTCTGCCAATTAACCAAACCCTCACAACCAACCAAAAGCTGCCACGTCATCACAACCCACCCATAACCCATTTACCCATACCCAACCCGTAACCAAACCCACAACCCAGGTTTATTTATTAAACCTTGGTCAAATCCCCCAGTCAAACCCCACCCTTTCCCACCAAAACACCTTTTTAAATTAAATCACCCCCAAATCAGGATTAAACCTCCCTTATAAACCCTAATCATACCCAGACACAATTAATCCCAAATCAAGGGGTTTTTACCCAATTCCCTCCAGAATGTTGATTCCCCACATTCTCACCCCAACCCACTTCAAAAAACGCCACAAGACACACCCATGTGTCTTGTGGGACCCTCCCCTGCAACGTCTTTTTCCCCCAAAACCCAAGAGGAGACAAGTTTAGCGACTCAGATCAACTCCTTTGTCCCCAAGGCTCATTTAACGTCCAAGATCATCCAGGACCAGCTAGCCATCACTCTCATATCACATGGAGCGCATTTGACTGATTTTGAAGACAAAGACCAAGGGCTTTTTGGAGAATTCATATATTAGGGTTTATGCATACTAGAATGTTCTTGTACGCCTATAAAAGGCAGCTTAGCTTAGCATTTTACTCTTGTTCCAGTTTTTGGCTTTCAAAATATTGTAATTCCGTTTTCTTAATATAAAAGTTTGGTGTTTGTCTTTGAACAAGTGTAATTCCTTTTTATGATTATTAAAAGTGTGTGTTTGTTGAGAAAGCTAAGACTGAGTTCCAAAATCATTTTGTGTGTTTTAAGTTTTCAAAAAGGATTTTTGAAAAAGGTTTAAGCAAATTTCAGAAACCTAAGTTCCTTTGAAGTGAAAGTGGATAAGGAGGGTTTAGATTTTTGGGATTGTGCTTGTTTGAAACTTGTTAAGTTTCAGGATTCATTGGTTTAAGAAGTTTATAAGTTTTTAAGAAAAATCAGAAAAGTTGTATTTTTCTTGTGTTTTCATTTTCTTTTTGCAGGTTTGATTGTTGATTGTTTGTTAAAGGTCCAGCATAGGCCCCAGCCTATAGGAGGTGACTTGGCAGTCACTAAGGGTCCTGGATGTAGGACCCTTAAGGTATTTCCTTGTTTCTCTTTTCATTTTTTTTAGTTTCTGAAAAATATTGGTGATTCAAGTGATTTTGCTTGGTTAAATGTTTTAGTGTTGTTTATGTGTTTGATATTGCTTCATTAAGGTTATTATGCATGCTGAGGTTGATTGAAATCAGTTTGGTTAAGATTTGAGTTATTTTTTTTGTTTAAAATTTGCTTATTCAGTTTTTAAGGAGTGTTTGGGATAAGAGTTTGTATGGATTAAAAGGTTTAAATCTTGTATTAAATCCTGCTAGAAATACTCATTAGGTATTAAATAGGTTGTACACTAGCTTGGTTTTCTGTTTGGGTAAGTTTTTAAGCAAGTTGTATGTTAAAAAGTTGAGAGAATAGCTAAAATCAGAAATCTGCTCATTGTGTATGATTTTGTTGGAATTTGTGCATCTTATCTGGTAAAGCTGCTAGATTTAAGGTTGTTTGAGGGTTGTGAATCAATTGTATGCTAATTGGTCAGCTTGTTTGCATGTTATGAGACCTTAAAATCCATCTTGTGTGCACATTGAACCAGCTAAACCTCTCAGACCTGCATAAGTCCTTTATCAGTAACTTTATGCCATATTTGAGCTTGATTGTGTGCTAAGTTGTGCTTGCTTTGTGATTTTCTTGACTCCTTGTACTCCAAAGAGTACAAGGGTGCCCCCTTTGTCCAACAATTCACCACAATCAACAAGGACCAAGCCCCTCTTGGTTAATATTCACAAGTGAAAAGGTCACTTGTGTTCATCAGAAACCAAGTGCTCTCCTGGGCACGTTTTGCTTTGAATTTGGCTTAATCTTTGATAATTTTGGAATTGTGTTTGTGTTTTGTGGATAAAAAGGTTACTGGATTGTGTTTCCAAAAGCTAAAAAGAAAAAAAAAATTATCAAAAAGGACTGGCCCGGACTCGAACCTGCGCCATCCTCCTCACAACACAAACAAGTTACCATTGCGCCCTAGGGTCTTTGACTACTAGGGTTGCAATTGTATTATACTTAAGGTGATTTTCATTTGGGCTTTTTAATATAAGCCGTAGCTTATTTTGGTTATTTCAGCTTATTTTTTAAGCTTATTTGGTCTAGCTTATTTTTCCTAGGACTTTATTAAGGTTTTAGACTTTTCTGTTTTAAAAAATTTATTTTTCCCTTAATTTATTTATTTATTAGGATTATTTTTAGATTTATTTTTAGAAAGTCAACTAAAAATAGTAAAAAGCATTTTAAAAATCCAGAAACTTAGTTTTTAGGTTTTATTTAAGTTATTTGAGGTTTACATTCAATAAAGTTTTCAAAAAGTCTTATTTTTAATTTTATTTGATTTTAGGGTTTTTAGACAACTTTAAAAATTAATATAAAATTAAATAAAAGGTTTCAGGAACTTTTGATCACATTTTTGTTCTAGTTACAATATTTAGGATTTTTGGTAATTTTTTAGAATTTATTTAAAAACTTTTTATTTTTTAGAATATTTAATATTATTTTATTAGTAAAAATTAAAAGTTTGTTTTTTCTACTTTTTTCATTTTTCCTAGGTTAAGGACATTAAATTAGGAAATTTGTCACTTTCCAAATATTTTTTAGGCTTTTCAGTTAATTTTTAGAACTAATTTAAGATTTAATAGATTTTAATTGTTTTTAAGTGTTTAAAAATAGATTAATTTGGTTTTAAAATTTTTAAAAATAGTTTTTAGCTTAATTAGGTCATTTTTGAGGTTTACAAACTATAAAATCTTGTTTAGGGCTTTTTAATAATTATAAGTGATTTTAGGGCTTTAATTAGCATTAAAAAGTCATTATTTAATTAATTAAAAGCTTTTAGCAAGTTTGGATTTTTTGTAAACTCTTAGAATTTTATTGTGGATTTTTAGTAATTTTTAGGAATTTTTAGGTTAAAATTTTAATTTTTGTCGTTTTTACGGTTCTACGTCTTAACTTTCTTGTAGTAGTTTTTGTTAATTTTTATTTTTTCGTCTTCGTCATTTTCTCTTCTCTTTTCTTCTTAATAAAATCATCAATCAAATCAATTCATTACACAACACACGTGCCTCCTCGAGAGAACGATCCCCATTTGGGTCATAAGTGTTTACGTTTTCCTAAACGTACGCTTAATACTTACCGCTTTTACCTTGTTTTCCTAAACAAGTGTAATTTTACAACTATCATTTTTGGCGCCGCTGCCGGGGAGGCGTGTTGTGTTTTGATTGAACCATTGTTTTTATATTAGCCATAATAGTATTTGTATTAGTAGCACTCTACTAATACGTATTATCGTTTTTCGGTTTTTGTGTGAATATTATTACTATATTGTATACGTAGAACAATAAATACACAAGTAGTCCAAATACGTGAGCAATCACAACCTTCATTCGGGATTTCATCACTCGATCATTGTATTCGAATCTCAAACCAAAGAAAAAAGGCAAAAATAGATAAATACTTTCGTGAAGCTTAATCTTGATAATACAAACTATAAGGTGGGTATAAGGCGGTTGTATTTCACGACCTAAAGGAAAAAGGCTCTTAAGTGCTTCGAGCCGCCTCGTTTCCTCCGCTTGCTTGTGCGTATTTGATTTTGAGAGTGAATCGAGGGTTTTGCCGCCCAAAGTATTATTACATATCATATATTTTCTTGGTTTCATTTGATTAAACACTCTTGAACGATTTGGTGTTCCACCATCGTTCTAAAGTCATCGAAGGCGTTCACTCCACGTGATCGTTTTCATTCCTTGAGGCTTCTTTAATCAAGAGATTTGATTAAGGAGGAGATTTGTAGATTTTTGTCTACTTAATACATTCACCAATTTCCAAAAGGTTAATACAATCAAAAACCACAAAAAAATTGAAAAATACAAAATACCAAAAAGAATCTTCTTTGCTCGCCTTCTCGTTGTACGTGACGTTTATGCAAACTCGCTCTAAAGCAAGACGTGCACGTAAACGAAGAAACAAATCGACCACTCCTTCTAGTGAGGAGTCTCTTATTGACGAACCCGTTGTAGTGAAAGAAGCTACCATGGCTAATCGAACTATGATGGAGTTACTTCAAGCACCCACCGAGGGTTATTGAGAAGCTATTGTGATTCTCGCAATCCTTGCGGAGAATTTTGAGGTGAAAACGGGTTTGTTGTCGATGATCCAAAACAACAAATTCTGTGGTGATGAGAAGGACAATCCCCACAACCATATCCGCCAATTTAATCGTCTTACCGCCACGTGCAAATTTAAGGATGTCTCGAATGACTCGATTAAGATGATGCTCTTTCCGTATTCCTTAGCGGGGCCCGCTAAAATTTGGTTAGAGAAAGAGCCACCCAATTCTATATTGACGTGGAAGGATCTCGTTTTGAAATTTGTGAACCAATTTTTTCCGCCCTCTAAGACTACGCATTTGAAAAATGAGATTTCTAAATTTTCACAAGAATCAAATGAAAGTTTTTCTACGGCTTGGAATAGGTTTAAGGAGATGTTACATGAATGTCCTCATCACGGTTTTTCCGACTTGCACCAAATAGACACGTTTTACAATGGACTTAATGATCATGAAAGAGATTATTTGAATGCCGCCGCGGGTGGTAATTTTTTGTGTAAAACGGTTGAAGAAGCTTTGGTCATAATTGAGAATAGGTCTAAGGTTTATAGCCCTCGTCACACACCGAGTGTTGCCAAAATGGGCTCATCATCGTCTCGTAGTATCAATGCCTTGCAAGATGAAGCCAATGAGGAAAATCATTTTTTTGATAGGTTTTCGACTCTTATGTCCCATTGGAAAGCTCAAGAAGCTTCCAATTCCGCTTCGGTTAAAGCGGTTTCTAAAAGTTGTTTGTCGTGTGGTGGAGCTCATGATCTTTCCGAGTGCATTACCGCGGATGGTAACACTTCGAATGCTTTTGTAGCCACGGGAACTTATAACCAAATCGGTCAAGGTTCCCGCCAAAATCAAGCTCCACCAAGTCAAAATGCTAACAATTATCGCAACAACAACCAAGGTGGAAATTACCAAGGAAATCAAAGGAATTATAACAATGGTAATTACCAAAGTGGAAATGGGCAAATTTCAAATCAAAACCAAAACCGTGATTTTCAAAACAATGCCCAAGGTTTTCAAAATGATCACACCAAAAATCTTCAAGGAGAATTTTTGAATTATGCTAAGGCTAATGATGCTAAGTTTGACAATATGCAACGTGAGATGGTTAGCTTAAGGTCCGAGTTGAAAAACGAGCTTAAAACGAACTTGCTAATGAACTTAAAACTCATGCTAATAAAATGGAAGGAAATGTCACACGTCTCCAACAAAATCAACAAAAAAATGGAGCAAGGACAACATGAGATTAAGCAAGAATTGTTAAAAGCGGATGCTAGGCAATCTAAATTTGAGGACCGTATGGCTAAAATGTTTGAAGCTATCATGTGTAAGCCCTCTTCTTCGGGTGGTCTTCCTAGTGATACCATCGTGAACCCGAAGGGAGAATTGAAGGTTATTACTACTCGTAGTGGTAAAACTTTCAAAGAACCCATTTCTCGTCCAAGTACTTCTATGGAGAAGGAAAAAGAGAAAGAACCCGAGGTTGTGGTTGAAAAGGAGCTAATTCAAAGCCCACAAAGTACCGCTCAAACCACACCTACGGTTGAACCTACACCAATCATGGAACCCGAGATTCCAAGGCCTATGCCTATGCCTACTTTGCCCCAACACACACCACCTTTACCCTACCCATCAAGATGAGACAAGGAAAAGGCACAAGAACGAAAAGAATTATCAATTTGAACTCTTTATGAAAATGTTTCGTGACTTGCATTTTAATATAAGTTTTGCCGACGCCTTAGTCATGATGCCTCGATTTGCGCGAACTTCAAAAGTATGTTGAATAACAAAGAGAAATTGCAAAAATCGTCTAGTTGTTCATCGGTTTTTCTAAGCCGCATACCTCAAAAAGTCGGTGATCCTGGAAAGTTTTTAATCCCATGTGCTATCCAAGACATGGAAGAATGCTACGCCTTGGCCGATCTTGGTGCTAGTATTAATTTGATGCCTCTTGAGATTTTTAAATCGCTCAATCTTCCAAATCTCACTCCTTCAAGAATGTCAATCGAAATGGCCGATCATTCTATGATTCTAGCTTGTGGAGTTGCCGAGGACGTCTTCGTGAAAGTTGGAAAGTTCTACTATCCTGTAGACTTTATTGTTGTTGATATTCCCATCGATCCTAAAGTTCCGTTAATTTTAGGTCGATCTTTTTTGGATACCTCGAGAGCACTTATCGATGTGCATGCAAGAAAAATCACTCTTCGTTTCAATGAGGAAGAACTCGTCATTAATGCAACCCAAAACTCCACTCTTTCTCATGTGTATTCTATCACATCTTTGTATAATGTCAATCCCATCAAAAGCATTTGCAAAAAGATCTCCAATAGAGTTTTAGGAGTTGTTGAGAAAAATGAAGTTCCGTCCCCTCCGCCGGTGGAGGTTAAGAGTGTTAAGCCTACGTTTCCAATCTCGAGTGATTCTTCGGATGATCAATACGTTGATCCCGATGGGGAGGTTTTCTTTGTTGACAAAAGGTTTGAAAACTTGCCACCACCTAAACCAAAAAGATTTCAAAATGTGAGAATTTTTAGTGTGACTAACATTGCTTTAGATACACCAAATATTTTTGACATAATTAAATCGGGTTTTCACAAGGAGAGTTTAAAAGATGAAAAAGGAAAAGATTTTGAATTGAATTTAAAAGATTTTTCTACAATTCTAACTCCGTCATCACCGCGTGTATTGAGCACTACAAGCTCGTCTTCTCCTTTTGACGATGCTTTGTGTGGACTTAGTGTGGGGGAATCCCCTTATGTTCCCTCCCCTTTCTCCACCCAGGACGAGATATTTGATCCTGGAATTGCTTATATAGGGAAATCTCGGTCTTCCACCTCTGCAATAAATGGAAAATCTTTTCATTTGATTGGTGCGAGTCTACCTCGAGTAGCTCATATGTTTGACTTACCCATTGCCCCACCTTTCTACTTCTTATCTCTTTCCTTCTACCCCATTGGGGTTTGTGTTGAAGTGGCGTTGTTTCGTCTTTCATCCGAAAACGAAGACGCTATCTTTGACCCCGGTATACGTTTATCGGGTTTTTAAAAAGTACTCCACGTATTTTTGGGCCTTGTTTATCATGTAAGCCCCACCAAAAATTAACCATACCATGATTATCCCTAAATGATCACATTTATGGGGATTCGAGTCGAGCTTTTGACTCGGTTATCAAAAACAAGGTGCCTTGTGGGGGAAACCCATGCTTATCCATGTACATATTATTGCTTTTTAGTTAATGTAATGTGAGGGGATTTGTGCCCTTCCAACCTTTGTTCCGTGGTTGTTTGTGAATTGTGGTTTTTAGATCATGATCTTCACGATTGGAGCCTCTCGTGTTCGTTCATGGGAGCACTCGATCGTTTGCTTTGGAGACCTTTCCCAATATCCAAATGATATATCCTTTTATGTTCTAACCATAGGTTTATAGCACACTTCATAAACGGCTATTACTTATTGGTTACACCCTTTCCATGCTAGATTAGGCATTCGACTACGTCTCTAGTATGGGGGTGTTTGCACCCCTTGACTCGAAACATTGAGGACAATGTTTAACTTTAGTACGGGGGGGGTGAATAGATACTTGCCTTGCCTAACCTTCACGCTTTCCAAAGTTTATCGTTTTGTTTATCGTTTTCTTGCAAAATAAGGCTAAAAATGACCAAATTTTAAAATTTTTCTCATGTCTTATAAGTGTTTGAAGACACGAATGTAGGTTTTCCGATGGCGAGAATAAGAGTAATTTTTGACTCGACCGTGCGTGTTGAGCACTTAGCTTTGATTCCTTAACTACACATTAGGCTAAGTCTCTTAAATGAGGACGAGAAATGATAGAGTTAACTATAAGTTACTATGCTAAACGTAGAGTACTCGTATTCTTTCAAAAACTCATGTGTTCTTGTTGTTTGCTTATTCTCCCTTCGCTTGTAAATATTTTTTGCTTAATAAGTATTGACTTAGCGGTTTAGTTAGGATTGTTGGGTTTCTAGTCTTTTCTAGTAGCTTCCGTGTAATTAAATTGGGAAGACATTAAGATATCGCCAGCGTCACGGTTTTGAAGTATTGGCACCCGAATAATCGAAAGCTTCACCTAATAATAAGATTTCAAGTGCTCACCTAAATCTAGCAAACAATTTGAAGCCCCACAAGGCCTAAAATCTATGCAAAAATTGAAAGTCAATCAAGCCTTAATCTTCGAAGCTTTAAAGATCCAAAATTCGCTTTAGCGTGAGGATATACGTCTTTGGCTAATAAAACCACCGATGATGGCGGATAATAAAAGGCAAGGCAAGACCAAAGTCATAATAAAAGCTTCATGGCGAAGTTGAATAAAAGATGGAGGTAAACCAAAGATAATAAGGCCCTTCCGTTAGGGGGCGTATAAAAGTCTTGGTAATAAGTCTCATGTTCAAAACCGTTATAAAACCGTGTTTATCGATTCTTCTTGTCAACTTAATTTTCTAACATCGTTGTCTATTAGGAGGGGTTATTGATTTGATGGTCTTAGTTACACCGTTAGGACTCTATTTTTAGACCTAAATCTCTATTATCGCATAAGTCAAACAATGTATCCTCGTGAAACATTCAAGACATAATAAAATATAAGAGATACAACTTAGGAATAATGGGAGGATAAGTACGTGATTAGGGCATATGAGTGGTATTAGCATTACTAACTTATAATGACAATGATCTCGTTGCACGCTTGGCATGGAATTAAGGTGAAAATCGAGGACGACGAAATTATTTCTAACGAAGCATTCACGTGTTCTTGTTCCATGAACCTAAACGTCCCATTTTGCGATGAAAATCATACATTATGTCTTAAACGCAAGTAGTAGCAATAGTAGTAGTGTAGCTAGTTTATCTTTCAATAAAGTGAATAAAATTAAATTTTGGAGATGCTTTGATACTTTATTCTAGCATTGCGTGAGGGCACGACAATGGTTTAGTATGGGGGAGTGATGAGACTGCTTTTATACATGGTCTCATCGTCCAAATCGAGCTTAAAATGCATAAAATATCATTAAAACTGCCAAATATATGCTCGTGTTTATTACTTGTGTATTTTTAGGTACGGATATTGAGGAAATGGCAAAAGATCACAAGAATCATTCAAAAACGAACACGGGAAACGAAGTCGCACAATGAACCGGGCCCAAGTTTGGAAATTTGCAAAAAGACCCTTGAAGAATTGAAGATTGGCAATTTTAGTCCCTCATCTTTGAAGAACTTGTCACAAATGACCCTCCAAATGTCAAATGTACAAGTATGGTCCTCCATGTTTGAAGATTGTACAAGATCAGTCCTTGGAGAATCAAGAATATATATTTAAAGCCCTTGGAAAAAGTTTAAAACAAGTTGTGCCAAAAATGACAACTTGTCCAAAGTTGATACATGGAAAATGAGCACTGATGGCTATTTGTTACAACTTGAATGAAACATAAAAGCTTGGGGGCCCTTTCTGCCAATTAACCAAACCCTCACAACCAACCAAAAGCTGCCACGTCATCACAACCCACCCATAACCCATTTACCCATACCCAACCCGTAACCAAACCCACAACCCAGGTTTATTTATTAAACCTTGGTCAAATCCCCCAGTCAAACCCCACCCTTTCCCACCAAAACACATTTTTAAATTAAATCACCCCCAAATCAGGATTAAACCTCCCTTATAAACCCTAATCATACCCAGACACAATTAATCCCAAATCAAGGGGTTTTTACCCAATTCCCTCCAGAATGTTGATTCCCCACATTCTCACCCCAACCCACTTCACAAAACGCCACAAGACACACCCATGTGTCTTGTGGGACCCTCCCCTGCAACGTCTTTTTCCCCCAAAACCCAAGAGGAGACAAGTTTAGCGACTCAGATCAACTCCTTTGTCCCCAAGGCTCATTTAACGTCCAAGATCATCCAGGACCAGCTAGCCATCACTCTCATATCACATGGAGCGCATTTGACTGATTTTGAAGACAAAGACCAAGGGCTTTTTGGAGAATTCATATATTAGGGTTTATGCATACTAGAATGTTGTTGTACGCCTATAAAAGGCAGCTTAGCTTAGCATTTTACTCTTGTTCCAGTTTTTGGCTTTCAAAATATTGTAATTCCGTTTTCTTAATATAAAAGTTTGGTGTTTGTCTTTGAACAAGTGTAATTCCTTTTTATGATTATTAAAAGTGTGTGTTTGTTGAGAAAGCTAAGACTGAGTTCCAAAATCATTTTGTGTGTTTTAAGTTTTCAAAAAGGATTTTTGAAAAAGGTTTAAGCAAATTTCAGAAACCTAAGTTCCTTTGAAGTGAAAGTGGATAAGGAGGGTTTAGATTTTCGGGATTGTGCTTGTTTGAAACTTGTTAAGTTTCAGGATTCATTGGTTTAAGAAGTTTATAAGTTTTTAAGAAAAATCAGAAAAGTTGTATTTTTCTTGTGTTTTCATTTTCTTTTTGCAGGTTTGATTGTTGATTGTTTGTTAAAGGTCCAGCATAGGCCCCAGCCTATAGGAGGTGACTTGGCAGTCACTAAGGGTCCTGGATGTAGGACCCTTAAGGTATTTCCTTGTTTCTCTTTTCATTTTTTTTAGTTTCTAAAAAATATTGGTGATTCAAGTGATTTTGCTTGGTTAAATGTTTTAGTGTTGTTTATGTGTTTGATATTGCTTCATTAAGGTTATTATGCATGCTGAGGTTGATTGAAATCAGTTTGGTTAAGATTTGAGTTATTTTTTTTGTTTAAAATTTGCTTATTCAGTTTTTAAGGAGTGTTTGGGATAAGAGTTTGTATGGATTAAAAGGTTTAAATCTTGTATTAAATCCTGCTAGAAATACTCATTAGGTATTAAATAGGTTGTACACTAGCTTGGTTTTCTGTTTGGGTAAGTTTTTAAGCAAGTTGTATGTTAAAAAGTTGAGAGAATAGCTAAAATCAGAAATCTGCTCATTGTGTATGATTTTGTTAGAATTTGTGCATCTTATCTGGTAAAGCTGCTAGATTTAAGGTTGTTTGAGGGTTGTGAATCAATTGTATGCTAATTGGTCAGCTTGTTTGCATGTTATGAGACCTTAAAATCCATCTTGTGTGCACATTGAACCAGCTAAACCTCTCAGACCTTCATAAGTCCTTTATCAGTAACTTTATGCCATATTTGAGCTTGATTGTGTGCTAAGTTGTGCTTGCTTTGTGATTTTCTTGACTCCTTGTACTCCAAAGAGTACAAGGGTGCCCCCTTTGTCCAACAATTCACCACAATCAACAAGGACCAAGCCCCTCTTGGTTAATATTCACAAGTGAAAAGGTCACTTGTGTTCATCAGAAACCAAGTGCTCTCCTGGGCACGTTTTGCTTTGAATTTGGCTTAATCTTTGATAATTTTGGAATTGTGTTTGTGTTTTGTGGATAAAAAGGTTACTGGATTGTGTTTCCAAAAGCTAAAAAGAAAAAAAAAATTATCAAAAAGGACTGGCCAGGACTCGAACCTGCGCCATCCTCCTCACAACACAAACAAGTTACCATTGCGCCCTAGGGTCTTTGACTACTAGGGTTGCAGTTGTATTATACTTAAGGTGATTTTCATTTGGGCTTTTTAATATAAGCCGTAGCTTATTTTGGTTATTTCAGCTTATTTTTTAAGCTTATTTGGTCTAGCTTATTTTTCCTAGGACTTTATTAAGGTTTTAGACTTTTCTGTTTTAAAAATTTATTTTTCCATTTATTTATTTATTTATTAGGATTATTTTTAGATTTATTTTTAGAAAGTCAATTAAAAATAGTAAAAAGCATTTTAAAAATCCAGAAAAATAGTTTTTAGGTTTTATTTAAGTTATTTGAGGTTTACAATCAATAAAGTTTTCAAAAAGTCTTATTTTTAATTTTATTTGATTTTAGGGTTTTTAGACAACTTTAAAAATTAATATAAAATTAAATAAAAGGTTTCAGGAACTTTTGATCACATTTTTGTTCTAGTTACAATATTTAGGATTTTTGGTAATTTTTTAGAATTTATTTAAAAACTTTTTATTTTTTAGAATATTTTAATATTATTTTATTAGTAAAAATTAAAAGTTTGTTTTTCTACTTTTTTCATTTTTCCTAGGTTAAGGACATTAAATTAGGAACTTTTTCACTTTCCAAATATTTTTTAGGCTTTTCATTTAATTTTTAGAATTAATTTAAGATTTAATAGATTTTAATAGTTTTTAAGTGTTTAAAAATAGATTAATTTGGTTTTAAAATTTTTAAAAATAGTTTTTAGCTTAATTAGGTCATTTTTGAGGTTTACAAACTATAAAATCTTGTTTAGGGCTTTTTAATAATTATAAGTGATTTTTAGGGCTTTAATTAGCATTAAAAAGTCATTATTTAATTAATTAAAAGGTTTTAGCAAGTTTGGATTTTTTGTAAACTCTTAGAATTTTATTGTGGATTTTTAGTAATTTTTAGGAATTTTTAGGTTAAAATTTTAATTTTTGTCGTTTTTACGGTTCTACGTCTTAACTTTCTAGTAGTAGTTTTTGTTAATTTTTATTTTTTCGTCTTCGTCATTTTCTCTTCTCTTTTCTTCTTAATAAAATCATCAATCAAATCAATTCATTACACAACATACGTGCCTCCTCGAGAGAACGATCCCCATTTGGGTCATAAGTGTTTACGTTTTACTAAACGTACGCTTAATACTTACCGCTTTTACCTTGTTTTCCTAAACAAGTGTAATTTTACAACTATCAGTCACCTACCAAGTGTTGTTTGATGTTAACACTAGAAGGATTTCCACTCGTCCCTGTGATCAATAAAGAGTCACTCTGAGTGTTCTGGCAAGATCATATGATAATGCGTAGAGGCCTGGAACGAGTTTAAGTTCATTTAAGAATTAAACCACTGTTTCTTTCCAGTTTTTCACAAGATTGGTTCTAAAAGAACCGCACGTGTAACCTACCATGAGCTTGTTTGATGTTGGCTCAAGCAGGATTTCCATCTTCATTGTAATACTTGCGTATTACTCGGATGTTTTGGCAATATTATAGAAATACTGCGTAGGACTCATGAAAATCTCTTACTTTTCACAGTGTGTGAGAAAGCAAGGAATAAATGGAAAGTGTCCTAATGAGACTTTTGATGATCTCTTGGCTCTAGACTCGATAGTGCGTTTTGATTTAGTGAGCGATGGCTGGAGAGGAGTGCCACCTTTTCAATACCAGTCTATTCGGAGTGAATAAACCAATAGATAACGTGTTGATCTCCGTGTGATTAAAACAAATACCTTTTGAGAGATATTTGAGTTAGCTGGGAAGGGTTGTGCATTGCATCACTGGGTCCATGATGTCTTTCTTCAATACCGAGAATCATTAACAAAAATGATCTCAATAGCATATGTATTGACCCGGTTTCTGCCTTAAGTTGTAAGGAGGGCTTCTTTCTTTACACCCTTTATCTTTACAATTCTTTTTCATTCTTTAACCCCTTCAATGCTTACCAATACGTCATCACTAGCACCTTGTTGTGATTGTTCCAGTGCTAGCTTAAGTACTTGGTCGGCATTCAGCTACGTTCACAATCTTTCTCCAACTTTCCTAGGACTTCTAATTCTATCTAGGGAATTGTCCTTGGGAAGATTCCATCGGCTCTGATGAATCATTGGACTAAACCTATTCCTACCACCCTTTTGTCACCACATTCGTCGTGAATTAAGCGTGTTTTGGGAAAGTATAGTCACCATGAAAAATCATTGAAAATCACCTAAAGTACTTGTTATATTGTCATCAAAAGTTTTGTACCTTAGGTGTTTTGTTCATCAAAAACGCTCCCCTTAACACGTGCTTTACACATATTAAGTTGGATAATCGTTAAGTCTTTTTCATCTTTTAGCCAAGTATCATTTAAATCTCCTTAATCCCATTTTCTCCCCTTATCCAAAATGTTAACCATTAATATTTGGGATATTGAATGGATTAACCGGTCTTTGGGTAAAAAATTGAAATCGATGTTTAGCCATAGAACATGTTAATGCTCCCCCTTAAGTTAATAAGGGATAGTTGTAGTGCTTTAGTATGATATATTTTGAAAGATTTAGAATCTCGTGAGAAATTCTTGAAAAATTATCATACTTTAACACTACATCAAGCCGTACAAGCACAATATTCACAAATATACATATTCACAATTGAAAACCAATATAAAGTGGACCTGAAATGTACGACCCATTAGATGGATCGTTGCAGTAGCTTGTGGTGCACTAAATATGGTCTACCACCAACGAATCTTTCCAAGCTCCTCATCAATCTACGTTCACGAAGCTTTTGATCAATCTTCTTGATCACATACTTCGCCATCTGCCGATAACCCTGATGCCAATCCTCAGTCATCTCTGGTAAAGTCCCACCCGAATTAAGATGCTCCAACTTTCCTCTGACGTATAGGAGAGTCCCATCACTGTACTTATAAAGCTCACCCACCCTCATAAACTTCATCAACCCTCGACTGTTCAAGTAGAAAATGCCGCAATTCGGGATAGAAATGCCGGTATAGGGACATCTATCTACATGTTGAGGTAACACTTGATTCACTGGACGGGTTAGGTTAAGCTTCCTTTGGTAGCTTTCGACTCCCAACTGAAGATCTTCAACTCGTTTCTTGATAACAACGCTTCGTGTGAACATACAAAGTGCTGTATTCAAGGCAATGATGTCTTCACGAGGAATATGTGTGAGTTGATCCCGGGTCATCATAAGCAACATATCTTCGATATCCTCAAGGCGAATGATAGAAAAATCTCCCTGCTGGATTTTGTATTCTCTGTCATCCTCCCTTTTCAGACGAATCTCCGTCACATGATAATAGCCATTCTTGGCTTCAGTTTTCAGCCCTAAAATGCTGGAGATGTGGATATCGGATCTAACGTTGCTTCCTGAATTGACTAAGCAGCAACCCCTGTACGCCCTTCGGACTCGTTCGTCCCAATGAGATGCACCTATAACAGCATACATATCATAATTACGATTTACCTTTGGGACCCAGAGTCGGTTTACCTTTTCCTCGATAAAGGGTATTGTCCCCCAGTTGGCAGCTTTCAGCAAGGTCAGGGAGGTTGCGTACTTTGATGAACCCTTGAGGAGATAATCAAGATCATTGGTGACGAAGAAGTCAAGAGCAATCTGATTATCTTGAGAAGGATCAAGTGGAGGTGGAGCTCTTTCGGATTCATGAAGACCTGGCCGTTGAACGGTATTCAGAGCTTTCAGGATCTCATCGGCATAATACTCGAACTCCATTCGGGTTAACCGGGTTTTGGCGCGAATTCTCTTATCCTTCAGTGCTCGCTTTACCAACGACGGAGTAACCGAAGTCTTATACTCATGAGCCAGAAATGCACATAAGTCAATCGGACTGCGGATACGGAGATATAAGACATCTCTGTCAGCGTCTGTGATTGGATCATATTGCGCCGCTGCCGTGATCCAAGCCTGTGGTGGTGCAGTCTCGTCAATCTCCAGCGTGTCTGCCCAGTCCCGTGTGCTTGATTCAGGAACAGTAGATTGTGGTTCTTGTTGTAGAGGAGTGGAAACGTGAACATCTGCTGGTTCTGATTCAGGCATCTCGGCGGTGTCGTAAACGGGTGAGTGTTGTGCAGCTTCAGGTTCAGTTACCGATTCTGCAATCACAGGAGCAACAACAACAGAACTAACAGGGTTAGTGGTAACAGGTATAGACACAACAATAGATGTACCAGGAATTGATGATGCCGTAGTAGCATTCACATCATGACGCCACTTGGATCGTCTTGATTCCGTGGAAGTAGATTTTTTCCTTTGCTGCTGCATCTTTCTTCGACTTGGTTCCAGACTTAGCAGGTTTCTTTGAGCTGGCAACCTTATCCCCCTTTTCAGGCTGTTTAACCCCATCATCATCCTCATCGCTATCCTCGTTGCTCCCCTTAGCACTCTCCTCATTACCATCACCACCATCATCATCATCATCATCCTCATCATCATCGTCATCGTCATCATCCTTTTCTTCTTCTTCTCCTTCTTCTTCCTCTTCTTCACCAGTACCCTCTTCTTCTTCACTTTCTTCCCTTTCTTCCTCAGGCAGAATGTGGTATGGTACCACACTTCCAAACGTTTTAAATAAACCTATCATCCTCCATGATAGCGTCATTCAGGGATTTGTAAAGAGCCCGTTGAATCCTAGATTTATCAAACGATCCAAGTTCCCTCATTCGAGCTTTCAGGATCTTCTTTAATTCAAAATCCGTTAACTCATAAGCAATTTTGTAGGAGGATTCTGAAGGATTGGATGACTTGATCATCAAGTTATCAGCCGCGAGTGTCTTCAACTCATCACGCAGTTTAGGCATAATGGATTCAACGGATTCTTTCACTCTCTCTTCAACAGAAGCTTCAAGTGCTTCTTTTTGCTCCTTGTATTTATCCCTCATCGCTTGAAGTCTCGTGATACGTGCAGCATGCTTATCAGCTTCAGCCTGCTTAACCTGAGCTAGTTCTTCTGCATGAGCTTTTCGTGTTAACTCCATCTCTACAGCGAACTTAGCAAGCATCTCTTCTTGGGCTTTCTTAGATGCTTCTTCACTTTGAGCTCGTCTATGTAGCTCTTGGCGAAGTTCATCCATCTCTCTTTTGTGATTATCCGTATGTTTATCCAACATTTCGGCCATGACAAATACAGCCATTGAAGACGTTGCAGAGCTGCTCTGGGTTGAGTGAAGAGGCTCGGTTGTTACTACGATACTAAGGATGGGAGTTATTGGTGGTGGAAGAAATGGTGTTGAAACCGGTCTGGTTGGTAAGGGTTGTATTGGTGGAGGTTGAGTTGCTAAAGGTTGAGTTATTAAAGGTTGAGTAGACACCATGATTGTAGGAGCACCGGACTCTTTTTCAACACTTGCTGAAACAGGAATGGATGTCTCCTTCGAAGTAGAATACCGTTCAGGTGACCCAAACTCATCAATATCCTCTGGCTCCTCGTACTCTTCTTCAATATTTATCCTTGCACCTGAACCACTACCGCCCGTATCTTTCCTACTCCTTTCAATAGCTATCTTCATCATTTTTCTCTCCGCCTTGTCAAGAGTAGGATCCACAACATTTTCTTCGTCACGTAGAACTAACTCATCAGCCTTACCCTTTCCCTTCTTAACCTCAGTTTTCTTCTTCTTGGTTTCGGGTTCAGGTAAAGCAACTAGTTGCTTGCGTTTACCTTTACTCTTGACCGTAGTAGACGATTCTTCTACTGTCTGAAGGCTTGCTTTCAGCTTCTTGATTTCTAGCAGCAGTAGCTTGTAATCAGCAGAGCCTTTGATTTTATCCGTCAGAAGATGATCGGGAATAGGACCAGGAATCACACCACCAGATGGTCCTTCATGCCTTAGATCTACTGTGTGATCAGCCTCTTCTGTGTAATGACGACTTGCTGCACGCCTATCAATAGTAACATCATTCTTCATACAGTAATTAATGATAAGCTTAATAAATCGAGGGTAAGGAAAGAAATTTGTCTTCAGCTTCTTGTTTTGGAAGAGTTGGAAGGTGAATTCTTCCCACAATAATAATGCATAATCTGCATTTGCGCCTTTATACATTCCATGGAAGATGTTCATAATAGGACTGCGCAAAGCATCATGCCCACTTGTTTCTGGTGTAAGACATCTACTGAGAATACCCAACATTGCTCTCCAAGGCTGACCTACTTTAGCAGTGGTAAACTCAGACGCAACTCGTATGTCAGGACATCCAAGAGCATCGAACAACTCCATGAGTTCGTCTTTAGTAGGATCCCTCGAAAATGCCATACCTTTGGGTGTATCCCGAATGCCAAATATCTTACAGAAGTCTGAAACATTAAGTGTCTGCTGCTTGTTGTCGAGAGTGAAGGTGATCTTGTTTGAAGTGCTTTCCTTGGTGGCCCAGAACTCATACATGTAATCATAAGGCACCAAGGCAGTACTTCTTAAAGCATTCTTGAAATGAGATTGATCAAGGATTGCTATGGCGACTTTAAATCCATGGTGAGTGGATTTTGAAACTTGCTTCAGCCGGTAATTGTTTGGTATGAACTTGAGGGTTCGTGCTTCAGCAATTGCGGCTTCTCTAGAGTCTTGGATTGCTTGTACTGTTGGATTAGTCATTGTATCTGCTTAAGATAAGACATGAAAGGTTGATGCACAAAAATATATAGATATGTATCATTCTTATTTCTAAGCATAACAAATTTCACCAAGTACTTAGAACATGCAAACAACTATAAATCAAACAACTCTTCATCCGGAACTTTCCTTCATTCGGAACTCTTCATTCGGAAGTCCTTCATTCGGAACTTCTTCATTCGGAAGTTCTTCATTCGGAACTTCTTCATTCGGAAGTTCTTCATTCGGAACTTCTTCATTCGGAAGTTCTTCATTCGGAACTTCTTCATTCGGAAATTCTTCATTCGGAACTTCTTCATTTGGAAGTTCTTCATTCGGAACTTCTTCATTCGGAAGTTCTTCATTCGGAACTTCTTAATTCGGAAGTCCTTCATTCGAAACTTCTTCATTCGGAAGTCCTTCATTCGGAACTTCTTTCATTCGGAAGTCCTTCATTCGAAACTTCTTCATTCGGAAGTTCTTCATTCGGAACTTCTTCATTCGGAAGTCCTTCATTCGGAACTTCTTCATTCGGAAGTCCTTCATTCGGAACTTCTTTCATTCGGAAGTCCTTCATTCGGAACTTCTTCATTCGGAAGTTCTTCATTCGGAACTTCTTCATTCGGAAGTTCTTCATTCGGAACTTCTTTCATTCGAGGGATCAAAGAATTCATCAAACAATGGTTGAAACAGTTTATCCCACTCGGGCCTTGTTGGTGGTAAAAATGATGTAGAAGTAGGATTATTGGGAACTAATCCGGAACTAATAGCACCGGTTCCCATCTCATGAAGCGCGGGTTCAGAGCTGCGTTGCTCAGAAGCCATCGCTGTCAGCTCATCGAAATCTGCGTCCATAGTTTCTACAATCTTACCAAGACGACGGTTGTAAATTCGGTATGCTTTCTTGGAGGGTGAGTAACCAATGAAAATACCTATATCGGCTTTCGGTTGAAGCTTGCCCAAGTTCTCACTATTAATGTTTGGATAACAAAGAGCACCAAACACATGAAAAAATGAGACATCGGGTTGACGGTCATGTAGAAGCTCGTAAGGTGTTTTTCCATGGCGTTTCTGAATGATAGAACGGTTTTGGGTGAAACATGCAGTAGATATAGCTTCTGCCCACAAGAACAATGGAGCGTTCGCATAAATGAGCATAGTCCTAGCAGCTTCCATAAGCGTACGATTCCGTCTTTCAACGACACCGTTTTGTTGTGGAGTGCGTGCAGCGGATGTTTCATGTGAAATACCAACATCTTCATAGTAATCACGAAGAGTCTGGTTGACGAACTCTGTTCCATTATCTGTACGAATACGGCGGACAGTAGTATTCAAACGTACCTGAATGAATTTCAGAAAACTGATGATAGCCTTCGGTGCTTCATCCTTTGTACGTAGAAATCTAACCCATGTAAACCTGGAGAAATCATCCACAATAACCAGAATGAATTTCTTACCGCTCACACTTTCTGTTCTCATTGGCCCACAAAGATCCATATGCAAAAGATGAAGTTTTTCTTGATTGGTGTCTTCAGCTTTGGGCTTGTATGATTTCTTGGTACTTTTCCCCCTTGAACACGCGGAACATAAATGATCCTTGTGAAATTTGAGCTTTGGAAGACCACGAACTAATTCGTTTTTAGCCAGATGATTAATAGCATCAAAATTAAAATGAGATAATCTGCGATGCCATAACCATGACTTGGTCTTAGATGCTTTAGAGAGAAGACATACTGGAGAGGCGGCCATCATGTCTTGTAGGGACAACGTATAAAGATTTGCACCACGAGATCCCTTCAACAAATCTTTTCCTTCCAAGTTGCGGATGAAACAAGTGTGTTGTCGAAAAGCAACCTCTAGGTTGGAATCACAAAACTGTCCTACTGAAAATAAGTTATGACCAAGACCTTCTACATAGTATACCCTTGAAATCGTAACGTTTCCAATATGATATTCACCATACCCCATTATCTTTGCTATATGATCATTACCGAATTTAACCGTTCCAAGAAACTTGCTGACGAAATTTCAGAGCATCGAGCGATCTCCGGTCATATGCTTTGAACAACCGGAGTCCAAATACCAGAGGATGATTTGGACCACCTGAAAATATCACCATACGAAGACAATGTAGAGGTATCGGAATCTGAATGTTCCGTGTTATTAGCAGGTACAGATTTAATAATCTTAGATTTGCTAACTTTAGGTTTCTTAGATTTCCTAGCCTTCTTCTTCCTAGTTGGTGGTGTAGATTCTAGTTGGCTTAAATCCTGTGGTATTTCTTCACTGATAGGCACTATAGTGGGGGCTGACCTAATTAAAGGGCGCTGTTTCTATGCTTTAGTGCTAGTGTGCCTAACTAAAGGACGCTCAGACCTAACCTCAATGGATGCATTCCTAGTTAAAGGGCACATTTTTCCATCTAATGTAAAGGTCCTACCAGTGGGACGCCATTGCCAGCCAACTTGGGCACGAGTTCTACCTGTTGGCTTCCATTCAAGACCATTCCTAATGGCATTCATTTCATTCACATGATCAATAAGACACAAATCATGACGTTGGGAAAACATACATTCATTACAATTCCAACAATTCAAATTAGAATTCACGAATGGTTTAGGCTTCTGCACAGGCGCAGAGCTTTTAGTCTTAACATGATTCTTTTTATTTAAAACTGAACTAACATTCCTATGGTGAGCTTCTACGTTCTTCTTGTTGGTACTACTAGTGGAGGGCTTGATCTTATCTTTCTTGAGTGGCGATCCTTTAGCCTTAGTAGACTCTTTTACTCCTGTAGAAGGCAAAGTGGGAACATTAGCAACAGATTTTAAAGGTGCCTTACTTGATGGTGCCAGTGACGGTTTTGCTCCTGGAGTCTTATTGAATGGAGTTACAGCAATGGGCCTATTAGTAAGTAGTGCAGAGCCTGGTTTACCTATGTATTGCAAATATGCTAAGCAATATTGAACTCGCTTAATATATTCATGAGCCGAATAATAGTAGCTACTTGAGGGATCTAAGGCATAAAGATCGTCTAAAATATCCCTAACAAGATCTACATGCTTAATGGCATTCCTCATATAATCATCGTAGGTAACCGGGTTTCTCTTATGAAGCGGGTTCTTATAAAGCACTGCTGACTTGGTTGTTGGAGCACTAGTGGACGGTGAAGAGTCGGTAGCTAAGTTATCAACAACTTCTTGTCGGGTGAGAAGAAGTGTCTCCTTTAACTCGGCCAAATCCATGTTTTTGTCAATGAGCAGGATGTTTAAGTCAGAGATTTCCTCACACTTTTGGTTCAGTTGTTCAACATAAGATTGTTGCTGTGCCGCATTAAAAGCGAAGCGTTCTTCTAGTGAACCATAAAGAGCGGATAGTCCATGTCTTGTCCGATCCATCTCCTCTAGAACAGACGAAAGTCTTATTTCTAAGACCTGATTTTTAGACTTTGCAGCCTCTAGTTCCAATTTTAGTGTTTCATTTGATGACACATCTCTCTTCAATCTCATAATCTCTTCCTCTAATGCCTTAACTATTGCAATCATCTTGTCACTCGTCTCAACACCGTTTTCACAACTATTTGTTATCAAAAGATCCTCATTTTGAGTTTGTTGTTTCAGTTCTAAAGATATACAATGTTGTTCTAGTTGATTAAAGCGTTTTGAAAGTAAATTGTAAGAATCTTGTAGCTTTAAAAACTCAGCGTTAGATTCGTGACAAGAATGATTATCTACCTCATTTACAGTATCAGCAACATTTACAGAGAGATCACACACATCATCACAAATATTCACAGCATCACAATTAATCATAGCGGATGTAAGCTCATTCGAATAATTAACATTTACAGTAGTAAGCACATCACACGAGATTACTTCGGACAAGAATCGGTCATATTCGGATAAAATCTTTTCCTTTTCAATTAGTTGTAGTTCGTAAGCGGTGTCCATTTCATAAAACACTTTTTGAACTTCTCCAATTTCAAATTCAAGATTTTCCTTAAGAGATGCAAAACTTCCTTTTAGACTTTCGACAAATGGATTGATCTCATTTTTAAACACCTCGTTCATGTGTTCAAAAGCCCATTCTCTGGCGTTTAGGCCATTTGAAGTCGTACATTCCAAAATGACCTTGTCAAAATTAGTAAAGTATTGATTAATCTCTTGCAAGTTTAACCATACAGTGCTAACAGGTGGAAGATCCTTTGGAATTTCCTTAGGACCTTCCATGTTGACAAGTGTAGGAAATGTACTAGGGTTTTCTTCATTCAACATGTAGGTTGGTGCTGTAATGAGATCTTTTTCCATATGGAAGCGAATTCTAAAATCCGTTTTAGCAAGCTCCTGATTCATTTTAAAATAATCACAATCTGGATATTTTGCAGAGTTGTATGACCGATTCTCATCAACTAGATCCTTATTGGTGCGATCATCGAAAATATTAATCGGGTCTAAGACCAATCCTAATTGGGTTGCATTATAAAGTCTAGGACTATGGATTAAAGCTTGTTTTGCATACCGTGGATTAGGGGGAAGGCCTTTTTGACGCGATAAGTTAAATTCTCTAAACGAAGCATCAAATAAGTGCACTAGTTGAGAGGCAGCGTATTGTCTTAAAAGCAAATAATCTAGACTTCTAATCTTATTAGCCGCATTAATTTCCATTTCATTCTTCTTAGACTCGAGTAATTCAAAATCCGTTTGAAGTTTTTGAAAATTAGTGACCACTAACTCTTTTTCTTTAAGTTCGTTAGAAAGATCTGCTCTTAAGGTTTCAATTTCTTGCAAATGACCCATTTGTTTGTTTCGAAAATGATCATACTCGGGATTTGTTAGAACACTAGACGAAGGCACTAATTCCAAAGTTTGAACTTTCTCGTTGCTTAAGGCAAGCTCATCAGACAAATTCTTATTCTTAGCTAGGGTTTCTAAGAGTGCAGCATTCATTTGGCTAAGTAATGTAGCAGGAACCATGACCAAATCTTGTTGAGCAGGAGTATGCGTATGCGAAATAACTCCCGGTTGTGTTTCACTCAAAGTCTGGGGACTCACATTGATATTACTATCATTGATTGTCTCCTCATTTGAAAGACTCACCACCGAAGATTCATTCGAATCAGCACGCTCTTGCACAACTTGATGTGGTTGAATACTAGCATCAGTGGTATTATCAGTGGTATTAATAAGTACCTCAGATCTCTTTTCTGGCTCTAAGCTGGAGATAGTTGCCATAAGAGCTGCCTTTGCAGATTGAAAATCATCACAGTCTGAGTCATACGCATCAAGATCATCTGCTTGGTATGCTGCATTCTGTGTGGTGACAACATCTTGTTCAGCAATCCCTGGATCAGCAAGAAATGTAAGCTCCTCTTCATCAAGTTCCCTTCCTTGTGCCTGAGCATTCACCAGATAAATCTTCTCTGCAAACCATTGACCATCCCTTCTCCTCTTAGGTTTCTTGCAATCCCTGGACATGTGACCTTCTTCCTTGCAGTTGTAGCATGTAATCATTCTCAACTTGCCTGTGGAATTAGCCCGTGGAGGAGTGTTGACCATTGGAGCAGGATTGACCGTGCAAGCATTGGTAGTTGATGTAGTAGGTCTCCCCTGATATGTTTGAATAGGTTGAACCATTACCCTGCCATTCTCAATAGTAGCTTGTTGGCGAGAATTGGATGAATTCCTCAACTGATTGTTAGTCGGAGCTGATCCCCTAAATCCTCGTTTGCTTAAAGTCCTTGTGAGATAAGCAGACATAGTGGTTAACACTTCAACTGGGTCAGTTCCTTGTTTGAACATAAGAATGGGGACTTCATCATCATCACAATACATTGCTTGGTCTTGTTGAGCTGCATAATCACTAGAAGGAATACTCATGTGGTCAGGGTAGCTTGTTGGATATGCTGCATTCTCTTGATAAGAGGAATATGAAGACTGAGCATAAGGTGCAATGCTTGCTGGGTGATGTTGTGAAGCATAGTGTGGTGAAGGTGCATTAAACCGATATTGTTGCTGATGTGAGGTGGGTGGTTGTGGTAGAATCGAGTATTGGGGAAAGGTTGGTGTCATGTAAGGTGATGGATGATAGGCTTGATGTCCCAAGATATAAGGAGTGTTGTTGTGAGACAAGCTTGGTTGATTCGCCATCAAAGCTAATGAATCAGGGTACATACCTCGAGGCGAACGGTGCATGATCACATGTTTCTCATGCTGCTGAAGAAAAGCATATAGTTGATCCAAATTGCACTTATGCAAATCCCTGGTTAACTTAACATCGGTAATATACTCACCCCATTCAGCTTGAGGTAAAGTATTCAAGAATTTGGTGTTAACCTGGAATGGAGCAATCACGAGATTGTATACATTCAGATCATTCATGAGAGTAGTGAATCTGAAGTAATAGTCGTGAAGCGTTTCCCCTGGGTTGTACGTGAATCTATCAAACAGATCATACAACTGACATTCCCTTTCCTGTTTGGTAAGAGACGTACCTTGTAGCAATACCTTAAGACGTTCCCATAAATCCTTTGCCACGGTATACTAACTTACCATTCGATAGATGTCATGTGGAAGGGCTTGGAGAATGGTTTGAAGAGCCTTTTCGTCTGCATCGGCAACGAGTTGTTGAGCTGGTGTAAGTTCTTCAAACTCCCTTGGTCGAGTCACGTTGTTAACCACGATGGTACCATAGTCAAGTGGACCATTTAAAATTGACTTGACCATAAGCCTCCCATATACCGGTTTTCCCTTAAGGTAAGACATCATCCGGCCTTGCCATGCTTCAAAAACTTCTTTGATGAGCATTGGCGGGCGATTATCCGTTCCCGTAATGACGGAAATATCCGTAAGTGATGTCATCTGAGGCATTACTGAATTCGGATTCATTTTGTTCACTTCAAAGAGACAAAGATTATCGGTTGATCGAGCAGTGAAGTAAAGCTTGTGAATTGTGTTGAGTTTTTGTTGTAAGAAACCAAGATTAAATCCTCTAAAAAATCGTCGAAAAAACATTCGGAACTTTTTGTTGATTCGGAAGTTTGATTCGGAAGATTTTGGCTTGGAATACCTTGATTCGGAACTTTTGGTTCGGAAGATTTGATCCGGAACTTTCCCTTGATCCGGAACTTTTCCCTTGATCCGGAACTTTCCTTGATCCGGAACTTTCCCTTGATCCGGAACTTTTTCCTTGATCCGGAACTTTCCTTGATCCGGAACTTTTGGTTCGGAACTTCTTGATCCGGAACTTTTTCCTTGATCCGGAAATTTTCTTGATCCGGAACTTTTGGTTCGGAACTTCTTGATCCGGAACTTTTGTTGATCCGGAACTTTTCGTTCGGAACTTTTGGTTCGGAACTTTTGTTGAACCGGAACTTTTCGTTCGGAACTTTTGGTTCGGAACTTTCCTTGATCCGGAACTTTGGTTGATCCGGAACTTTTTGATGCGGAACTTTTTGGTCCGGAACTTTTTGGTTCGGAACTTTTACTGGGTAAAAAGAAGGTTGTTTCGTGATGAACAGTCGATCAAAAAATCAAGATTAAACCCAGATTTTTACCATATAACCCAAAAAGTTTTGTGATTTCTACAATAATAAGTAAAAACTAATACTTATCTACAAATCCCAATCACAAAAACACCAAGAATCAAGATGGATCTTCTTAAAGAACACTAATACAATCAAAAACTAAAAAACCACACAAATCATTACCTTAAATCACCCCATAGCTCTTGATACCAAATGTAGAATTTTGATAACCTATGAATCTATGAAGTGGGTTGATGTTTTCTAGAGAGAAACTAGAGAGAGAAAGTGAGAGAGAACTATGTGATATTTTATTAAGTGGAAACAAGAAATGAACAACAACCAACCCCTTTCCAAGGAGGAAAGGGGTATTTATACTTCCAAGCCACTAATGGACTTGGGCCGGCCCATGACAAGCCCATGGACCGGTTCTTACTTAACTAAATAAGTAACTATTAACTACGAGCTATTACAACATTAATAATATTGTGGAGTGACCGATACTTCTAATATACGTAAAAACGTATTTCTAACACTTATATTTATATATATTTTATTTAATTATATATTATATTATATTTCTCAAAATAATACAAGCATATATAATTTAAAATATGTTAAAAAGTTTAATGCATCAAAGTTATGTTTTACTAATTTTTTTTTTCAAAACACACAGGATATGAAGGTTTTCTTGAATCATAAGCTCATAAAGCTTATTCAAATGTTTGAAGATCATGACGAGAAGCTAAAAATAGAATTGAATGAATACCCAGTTGACGATGACTTCAAGGAGATTGTTCAAAAAAGAAATACATTCCTAAAGAGAATGTATAACGATGATGATCCTTTGAATCATCAAGATAAGACTGATGCAGATAGAGATAATGTATTGGATGAAGTTGGTTTGAATGAATCTGTAGAAGAAGGTATGAATGAAGGTGACGACGCCAATGAGACAAATATTAATGCGCCTGTTGGGAATGTGGAAGTTGGAATGAATGAAGGTATAGACGCCAATGAATCTGGTAATGCTGAGCCTGTAGCAACAGATGAAGGGAATTCTACGCCACACTCATCACCAGAATATGAAAGGCGGACAAGGTCAACAATCAAAGATAAAGCAGCAACAGCATCACCTGCTAAAGGGGGAAAAATAAACCACCTATTGCCCCTAAAAAAACAGCAAAAGGAAAAGCAGGAGAAGCATCGCCCACTAAAGCAGGAAAAACCTCTAAAAGTAAATGAACAATGACGCTTCTCTGGTTTCTACTAATATTTTATCTTATATCGTATGTTTCGGATATTGAATGTCTGTAATATAACTAGAACACCTTTAAAACTTGAATGTCTGTAGTATATTCTAATCTAGTTACATATTTAAGTAATATGTAATAACTACATTTTATGCAACAATTTCATCGCATCATAATGTTTATAAACTAAATAGAATTATATTCTATGATATACTACTTAACTAAAGAGTGCAAACTAGATTATAAAGAATATATTAAATCAGCTATTTTCTTTTTTTAATTTGATTTTCTATCAAAACAGATTGTTTAAATGCTGAAATATGTTCTGAAGTGTGCGATAAAGATGTCAACGAGAGATCTATTGTCATTTATGACGATTCATTCCTTGAAAATCAATCGCAAACGCTATTGTTTGAAAGTGAAGAAGAAGAGATGGAAGTTGATAGTGAAGAAGCAGAGATGGAACTTGACACTGAAGGTGGAATGCAAGATGTTGAATTACCAGATGAAAACCTGGGAGTATATGAAAGTAAATGAAAAACAAACAGTGTCTTATATTGATTATTAATTTCACTGCATCATAGTGATTTAAAACTAGTAATGCACTATTTAACTATAATGCATGACTAGATAAAAAAACACTATGATGCAGTAAGAAGTAACTATGCTGTAGTAAAAACAAGTTATTCTATTTTTTTCCAAAAAAACTGTTGTTTAATTTCTTCTTTTAATAACAGGTTCTAAAAATCTCAAAGAAGCTGGCTTTCCTACAATTGGAATGGAAAATATCAAGAGTTTAATGACCGATTTTCCTTCAATTGAAGAAGTGAACAAAGAGTATTTTGACTACTCCGTTTCGAAACTACCTTTCTTAGCTGAATCAGAAGAGAGTGTGTCAAAAAGTTTCTTAATTGCCGAGCCACCAAAATGTCTACAGATTCAGAAAAAGGGAATTATAAAAAGTTTACATAGTATGAAATTGCGGTTACCGAAAAACAACGCAAGAGAGGTTAAAGGTAAAACACCATTGTTTGTTACTGAACAACATGAAGAATATAAAGAGATTCCGATATCTGGTCAACTACGAACTGAAGGAAACAAAACAACTTTTGATGATATAAGGGACAAATTAATGAAAAAGAATGTCGGAAAGTTGCAACGCATGAATGAAAAATCAAATGATGAAGATAAAGGCAACAAAGAAGGAGATCTGTTAATTGCTGAAAGAAATAAGATAGAAAAAGATAAGCCTGAGCCTGTAACAAGAAAAATGATTATGCATGCATCACCAATTAGCTGTATTGCTCCACCAGTTGATATGGAAAACGATAAGCGTCAAGTAAAGCTGCCTCCTTCTTTAGTGTCTCCATATTATCAACGGAAAATCATATTGGGCCAACCACTATCAGAAGATGGAAAGAAGATTGCTGAATACATATGGGGTAATAAGACACCTGAAGGGTAAGTTCTTAATTATTACATAACATATTTTTTTTCACAGCATCAATATTATATATTTACTGCATCAATTATATTTAAATTATATCACATAGTAGTTATTTTTGAAGCATAAAAAGTCACTTTTAAAACAAACTTTGATCAACAGCTAACCTATAGAATTATATGAACTTAAGTCTTATTTTAGAACATTATATTGCATTTTTAACACATAGCCTTATATGAACTTAAAATATGAAACTTAAATCTAATTCTAGAGCATTATAGTGCATTCTTAACACATAGCATTATATGAACTTAATTCTAATTCTAGAGAATTATAGTTTATATTTAACACATAGCATTAATTAAAACTTAAGACCAGTTAGTTATTTATTTAATCTTAAATATGAACTTAAGTGTAAATCTAGAGCATTATATTTCATTTTTAACACATAGCAGTGTTTATCAAACATAAAAAATCAATTTTAAAACAAAATTTGAACAATATCTAAACTTTGACCAATAACTAAAATAAATCATTCCTATGAGCATTAATAAAAAAACTAAACATACAGACCATCTAGATTCGCTGATTAATTTGTCTGATTCTAGATGATTCCGTAGGTTTGATTCAATAGGTTTGGTATCACAACATTATATATATTACATTGTCTGAAATATTGTACAGTGAGAATATTTTCAAGATGAATAAAAGAGTTGGAGTTGAAGGTGTTTTTTTCTTGAGCCTGTACCCTGAAATAGAAATTGCTTCACTCATATTAGACTTATGGTCTATTGTTCAAAATCACGAGGAACAACACAAAGACAAGCTATCAGACGATGGAAATGTATATTGTCATACAGGAATGCTTGTAAGTAATTCAATTATATAATTTTTTTTATGCGTAACGTTTTACATTATGATATACATAACGTTTTGCATTTACTAAAAACAGTCTAATTACACTGTTGATTCGGGGAAGACTATTGAAGAAAGAATGCAAGTTTTTGATCAAAATATCCGTTTGGTTTTAACTGAAGCAAAACGGAAGAATTTTAACGATGTTCATTTGGTAAGTAGATTAATTATGAGAATAAAATGATATAATTGTGATGTTCTATAGAATGAAGTTGATTAATGATAACAAAAATATCTACAGGTATTCTTTCCTGCAATAAAGATATCGAAAGATTCATCAAACCATTTCTATGTAATCTGTTTCAATGTGAAGACCGCTGAAATAGACATAATTGATAACATAGATTATGGCATCGATGATATAGAAACAATATATGGTTCTTTCCCATATGCTCTGGTAAGTATACTTTTATCTAATACTTAAAGCATTATGGTGCTATTTTTAAACATCAAACTTATTTGTTTCCTATACCTTGTGAATAATATTGATAATTTTACTGCATCATTTTTTTTAAAATAGTGCATTACAATGCTGTATCACATACATTTTATTTTAAATTTTCACAGATTGATTCTTTTATAAATTACTTGGAGACACAACATCATCCAAAATGCGCTGACTTTCTAGTTTCTGAGCCTAGCATTATTGATTTTGATTGGAAAACAAAATCCAATAATGTCGATTGTGGTGTATTCGTTATGAGGCATTTAGAAACATATCTAGGTAAAGGAAACTTTTTACAACCTTTGAAGAAAGAAGGAACAATTCAGAAAGTACAATTGAAGATGCTTCGTGCCAAGTACTTGGCCAAAATCCTTCTGATGGACATTAATGTCAAAAAAGCAAGTTTGTTGAAAGAAGCACAAGCATACTTCAGGAAGAAGCCAAAAATTTCAAAGATTATAAAGGAGCATGATGTCAGATATGATAAAGCCTTGTGGAAGAAATTCAATACTACCGTCGAGAAACTTGATAAATAGAGATCTCAGTTTTAAATCTTTTGAATTGAATTTCTAATTGTTTTTTCTTCCAATAACTTGTAAACATGAAGGTTTTTCTTTACCAATTACCATATCATAATGAATATTTTTACTGCATTACTGTGTATATTTTACTGCATTACTTTGCATATTTTAGTTATATAAAAAAGTTATGGAATATGTATTGAGTGGCAGTTGTCACGAGGGATTAGTTTTAATGTATTAAAATTTGAAATTTTATTACAGTTTTTCTATATCATTTGATAAAATTCTACTAAAATGCAGTAAAGTTAAATTTAACTGTATCATAAGATATCATAATGTATATTTTTAATGCATTACTGAGCATATTTTACTGCATCATAGTTTAGCTATAATACATCAGATGCAGTAAAGTTAAAAAAAAGTTATAGCATATGAATGGAGTGGAAGTTGTCATGAGTAGTTATTTTTACTGCATTAATATTTGAAATTTTATAGCATTACTTGATAAATTACAAAAAATACAACATTTTATTAAAAATTTATCTATATGATTTGGTAAAACTCTACTGAAATGCGGTAGACGTTAACTGCATCACAATGCAGTAAAAGATATAATTGTATCATACGATATCATATTGTATATTTTTACTGCATCATAGTTATCTATAATACATTAGTTTTAATGCATTAAATTATACTGAAATGTAGTATAATAGATAAATTATATGTAAAATAACTACATCACAATGTAAATCATCAAGTATTAAAAGTCATTGCATCAAAATGTAAAAGTAACTACATTACAATACACTTTTGAAAAAACCTAAACCTTTGCATTTATTTCTAGACTTCCTGTATCTCATTCTCATTTTTTTTACAATTTATTTTGAAGAATTTGATCCGAAGTATTTATTAAAATGAAAAATATTAAAAAAAAAATAGAGTACTTATTTTGGAGTATTTGATCTCAACCCAGATCTTCTAAGGAAAACAGCTTGATTGTTGGGAGAAATGTGTTGATTCGGAGTAGCTTAAAGATTGGCTCTCTCAGACAAACCTGTGCAAGTTCTTTTATTGTGTCCTGCTTTTTCACCACATACACCACAAGTCCTCCTCTTACTAAGTTCTTCAGCTGTGACTTCAGTTACAGGCTTCAACCTAGAAAAGCATCCTGGACCTCTCGCTCTCCTAAGATTTGGATTTAGAACTTTATCATTCTCATTTTCAGGCTCATTGACACCCAGCAATGCACAGATCGCAGCTTTGTTATTCATTTTTGGGACCACTGGTACATCAATTTCTGCTTGCTTGAGCAACTCTTTCATCTTATCTTTGAAAATATGCAAATTATCAACCTTGTGCACCAATCGATCAATAGTAGATTCAAAAATATGATACAATTCTGTGACTTCAGTCTGCACTGCATCTGATACACCACTGACCATGCGACGAGCAGAACTTGAAGGCTTTACATTCTTTAACCACCGTTTATGTAAGTACTTTCGTGGAAACTCCTTTACATCATTCATTCTGAGAACAAGAATGCATGACGAAAAAGAAGACCGTACGACTCGTAACGGTTACAGCTACACTCAAGCTTTATCTCAGACTTACAAAACTCAACCTATAATAATAAAAAAAAAGTATTAGCAGTCATATATACTGTTTTGCAATCATATATAAACTGAAATGCAGTAAAATAATACATTTGCAGAAAACAAATAAACTGAAATGCAGTAAAATAATACATTTGCAGAAAACAAATACACTGAAATGTAGTAAAATGATACATTTGCAGAAAACAAATACACTGAAATGCAGTAAAGATGAACATACCTGATAAATAGGAAACTCGTCTGAACCCTTAAAGATATGATACTGGCTATCACGAACAGAATATCTTTCAGTGTTGCCATTTTCCACAACAGACATAGCAATACAATACTTGTATGAATTAAACATTTCATCTTGCACATCGAAGAAAATGGTTCTAGTAAATAACTTGCAAGCTTCTTTCTCCATTTGAAGGTCTGTTTTGAAAGCTGGCGTTTTATATCTTGAATCATGATCATTTTTCCTTTCAATATACCTTTGATACTCGATAGCAGTGTCATAATGGCTTAAGAATTCAATAAGAGTAAGACGTGGGTTGGTCCATTTTCCAAAGAAATGATTTTCACTTTCCGATCTTGAAGTTGTACGCATTAGACCAGCCATAGGAACATGCCTCAAATACGCAGGTATCCAACTTTGCCTCAGATCAAACATGTCAGCCAACCACTTGTTCTCGCCAAGATCAAATTCATTTATCATACAATTCCATTCTCTTTCAAAAACCTCAGGCGTAATTTGGTCTGTCCACATAATGTCAGAAATACGTCTCTTAAAATCTGTTCTATTACATAGTTTAGCACCCACCTATAATAAAAAACAAAATAATTATAAGTAAACATGAAATGCATTATAGTGCATATTTACTGCATTATGGTGCATTATAGTGCATATTTTACAAGATTTACTGCATATTTACTACATTATGGTGCATTATGGTGCATTAGCTGAAAATTTTTTTAAGATAAAATACCTTCGTGCCCAATTTCATCATAATGTGCCACATATAAAAGCGGTGAACTGTATTGCAAAAAACTTCAGCTATTGCAATCTTCATTGAACAGACGGATCTTGGTCTGTTGATGACAACTTCTGGACCTTTACCAAACGCTTCTTTAAATTCTTTAAGCAACCATATGTAAGCTAACGCACTCTCATCGGCAAGCAAGCAGCAGCATATGTAATACAGCGGTTATGATGGTTGATACCAGTAAAGGGAACAAAAACCATTTGATACCTACAGGTTAAATAACATAATAACAAATTAAAAAACATAATAAACTAAAAACATAATTTTTGGAGATAAAAAAAAATTTATACTTGTTAGATCGAAAAGTCGCATCAAAAGAAACTATGTCACCGAACGTAGCAAAGTTTCTGATACCTTCTTCATCAGCCCAGAATAGACCAGCCAAGCGATTATCAGGACCTAAAAAAAAATTAGAAACTAATTATAAAAACTACTTGATAATATCTAAATGCATTAAAATATATGGTTAATTTAGTAAAAAAAATGAAACATAAGTTATAAAACATGATGTAGTAAAATCTAAAAAGATTAATTTACTAGAAAAAAAACTCAGATAATAGAAGAAATAACCACCTTTAAAATGTTTGACAAAAAAACCAGGGGAGTGAAGTTTTCGACTAATCAGCTTCTCTACAGCCATCTGAGCGTCTTGATCACGAATAAAAACAGTAATCTTCTTTTTTTCATTCTTGCAGTCATCAACTGTTACACCAACGTTATCAAACCCACCGTGAAGCTGTTTCATCAATCTAAACCCTATAGCAGGACCAAAATTTGCATTCGAAACTTGATAGAGGAAATGCTTCTTTGTATAACCCACATTCCTCGAATTCTTCATAAAAATCATGTCTCTTTCAGCTACAAGAGGGTGATCATGACCCTCTGTGAAACTAATAACCTCAATGATTTTTCCTTTTTTCTTAATAAGAATTGACGCCAAACACCCACACCTAAACGTAGGCTTCCTCCTAATTTGCTTTTTCTTAATATCTCTAAACCTTTGAAAATCACCACTACCACAGCCATCTTCAACTACACCATTTTTTTGGTAAATCAACATCTACATTATCAACACTAGCTTTATCTTTAGGTTGAAGAAAACCTTCTCTACTACAAAGTAAATACTTTGTTGTCGGAATATCATAACCTACTGCCTTGTACTCTCCACCTCTCCTAACATCAAACCCACCCTTTTTCCCATAAGCTACATAGAAATTGTATGCTTGATCAATTGAAACAAATTGACATCCTACTATAGGTACTTGACCATGTGGTAACTCATCAGGAAACCAAGTCCTAGTGCCATCTATACCAACTTTATAGTAACCTACATGATCTCTTACGGTAATTGTTTCATAATCATCTGTCGCTGCAAAAATAAAAAAATAATAAAAAAGTAAGCTAGATAAAATGATATAAGTTAAATAAGAAATAAAAACAAAAAAAACCATAAAATGTTGAAAAATAAAAAAAAAACTATGAAGGATTCAGTAAAATATAAAACTTTTAACAAAACCTAAAACCATAATTCAATAAACAATACCTATAATGCAGTAAAACAACCTTGACTATAAAATCAAGCCTATGAACATCAAATCACATATCAATCTCTATTCTGATCAATCTCAATTTTAATCAATCTCTATATTAATAAATTCATGATATAATCAACCTAAAAAAAGTAATTCAGTAAAACATACCTATTATGCAGTAAAAACAACATCCACTATAAAATCAAGCCTATGTACATCAAATAACATATCAATCTCTATTATGATCAATCTCAATTTTAACCAATCCTCTATTCTAGTAAATATCTGATATAATCAGCTTAAAAACAGTAATTTAGTAAAAAAAATACCTATTATGCAGTAAAACAACCTCCACTATAAAATCAAGACTATGTGTATCAATCACATATCAATCTCTAATCTGATCAATCTCAAATCTAATAAATATCTATTCTAATAAATATCTGAAATAAAAAGCTTAAAAACTGTAATTCAGTAAAACATACCTATTATGCAGTAAAAAACAACATCCACTATAAAATCAAGCCTATGTACATCAAATAACATATCAATCTCTATTCTGATCAATCTCAATTTTAACCAATCTCTATTCTAATAAATATCTGATATAATCAGCTTAAAAACAGTAATTCAGTAAAAAATACCTATTATGCAGTAAAACAACCTCCACTATAAAATCAAGCCTATGTGTATCAATCACATATCAATCTCTAATCTGATCAATCTCAAATCTAATAAATATCTATTCTAATAAATATCTGAAACAAAAAGCTTAAAAAACTATAATTCAGTAAAACATACCTATTATGTAGTAAAAACAACATCCACTATAAAATCAAGCCTATGTACATCAAATAACATATCAATCTCTATTCTGATCAATCTAAATTTTAACCAATCTCGATTCTAATAAATATCTGATATAATCAGCTTAAAAACAGTAATTCAGTAAAAATACCTATTATGCAGTAAAACAACCTCGACTTAAAATCA
>JANFOE010003239.1:0-62649 GCA_025667525.1 Glebionis coronaria | reverse complement strand
AAGCCCGCCTATTGGCAAGGACCAAATGACGCATCTGAACAGATTTTTGCTCCATCTGCGCCATCACCATCGGCCGCGCTGCGACTGGCTCTGCTTATGGCGTTCTCTGAGCGAGCCTTACAAGCCCGATTTGGAGATGGCTCGCTAGTCGGATTTCTTCGATGGCAACCCCTTGCGTTTCGTCGAAGCGAAATCCTCAAGTTCCTTTTCCGTCATAGACTTCTCCATGCTTTTTGAAGCACCTTTTAAACTGGATTTCTTTGTTTCACACCCGCTTGGCAGAAAGAGCTGCACCGGCGGCTTTCTGCTGGGCTTTCGATTTGGCTGGCATGGCGGATCTCCCTTGAGCAGTGGTTAAGCAAAGAAAATGTCGCCCCGAGTTGATTGTTCCCAATCTGCTTCTGTCCCTGCGTCAAAATTCCCCTTTGATATCGTCGGCAAAGCGAGCTATCGCATTGAGCATGGGTGCAGATCGAACAGGACAGCTTGAGGGGACAGGGGAAGATGCTTCGCATTTTCTGCGCGATGCTGATGCTGTCGCTCGGTTTTGCCCATAAACCGGCGCTCGCCGTGACGCCCGCGGTCGTTCTCGATGAGAGCTACAGACTGCCGGATGGTACCTTCGCGGAAATTTGCCTCGGCCACGCCGATGGTTTGAACAGTTCCCACAAGAATGATGGCCCACATTCAGGTGATTGCCATCCTCTTCTGCGAAGCCTGCCTGCTTGCATCATCAATTCTTCTGCCTGTGCCGCAAACGGATGGCTGGCTGAAGACCGAATTCGCCTGGCTCGACAATCGCCTGTCGGCGGAGTGGCATTTCCATCCTGTCCTGACGATCCAGAGACCGTCTGCGCGCGGCCCACCAGCGCTGTCAGCCTGATTTTCGTTTTCGGATCATCGCCGCTTCTGCGGCAAGCACGCGGCTGCGTGGACCCGGAGGGGTCGCAGTCGCAGGGACAAGCAAATGAACAGCACCAAAATTATCGCCTGCGGCGTCGTCGTCGCATCAATTTCGGCGTCGCAGGCTTTTGCGCACGCCACCTTCGTCGACGGCTCGGCTGAGCAGGATAGCACCATCGTAGCCGCCCTTCAGGTGCCGCATGGATGCGATGGCGGCCTCGCCACCACCGAGGTTCAGATCAAACTGCCTGAGGGCTTTATTTCCGCCAAAACCGCAGCCCAAGGCCGGCTGGCAGTTGGAGGTCATCAAGGGCGACTATCAGAAGACCTATGCGAACCACGGCAACGAGATCAAAAGCGGCCCGATTGAAATCCGCTGGAAGGGTGGCGATCTGCCGGATGAGTTCTACGACACCTTCGCCGTGCAGGGTAAGATTTCCGGCATCGAAGCAGGGCAGGACCTGGCGTTCAAAGTGACCCAGCTTTGCGGCGACAAGGGCAAGGTCTCGTGGTATGAGGTCGCAGCCGCTGGCGTTGATCCGCATTCCCTGAAAAGCCCGGCGCCGACCATCAAGGTCACCGCAAAGTCCGATCATGCAGGCGGCCACGACCACGCCGCCATGGCGATGGACACGGATGTCGTGAAGGCGGGTAGCCTCGAAGTGTCTGGGGGCGCGACCAAAGCCATGCTGCCGGGACAGCCGGTCGGGGGGGTGGCGGTTACGTGACGATCAAGAACACCGGCGATGCCGACGACAGGCTGATCGGCATCGAATCGTCTGCGGCCGGCCGCGCGGAAATCCATGAGATGGCCATGGTCAACGACGTCATGAAAATGCGCAAGCTGGAAGAGGGTATCGTCATTCCCGCACGAAAAACCGTCGAGCTGACGCCCGGCGGCCTGCATATGATGTTCTTCAACGTCAAAAAGCCGTTCGCGGAAGGTGACAAGGTGCCTGTGACCCTTGTCTTTGAAAAGGCCGGAAAGGTTGACGTGGTGTTGGCGACCGGCTCCGCAAAGGGGGGTGACGACAAGGGCGGGCACCAGCACAACTGACAATAAAAAGGGCTGCCGGAACGCTGTAACCATCCGGCAGCCCAAATTTGTTTGGCCACTCTTATTTTGTAACGGTCAGCCTGGCCTGCATGCCTGCTTCGTAGTGACCCTTGATATTGCAGAAGAGGAGGTAACTGCCAGGCGTCAGCCTTGCTTTCAGCTGCCCATCACCACCGGCTTGAGGTCGGCAACCTCTCCGAGGCTCTTCAACTGTTTTTCATCAACGCGATGTTTGGCGGTGTTGAGCGTAATTTTCTGGTCGGTCGACTTGAGCTTCACGAGGATCATTTCGTGCTCTTCGCTCATCGCATCGTTGTGCACATGGAAAACCGCATCGCCGGCCTTGACGGTGGTCTGGTCAAGCACGAGCGTCATCGGCCCGCCGCCTTCACCACCCTCTGTCACTTTGATTGTCGTGGCTGCGAAAGCGGGTACTGACATTGTCAGAACTGCTGCGAGGGCAGTTGCATAGCGGATCATTGATGTCATGACGGTCCTCCAATTGACGCTGGAGAACTAGGATTTCCAACTGACAGCAACCTGAACGCGTGAAATCGAAATGACATATATCAGGAAAAACATGCAGTCATTAAGGTAAGGTATTGAATTTAAATTGATTTATTTACATTATTATCGTCATATGCCTGCTGGGCCTGTTCCAGCGTCGCCTGCCGTTCCTGGCGCTGGCTGGCAACCGTGAGAAAATAGAGCGTCAGGGCCGGCGGTTTGATCACCGTCATCAGACCGCGCAATTGAAAATCGTCTCCACTCTCCGCCTTGCGCGCCAATTCGTGAATGGCTTCTTCCACTTCACTTTTGCGCGGGGCGCGCTGAGACGGTTTTACGGCCTCCAGCGCATAGGCGGCCGTATTGGCAGAAACGGAAAAGACCTGTGTCATGCAACCCCCGGCAATCGCGGCCGACCCTTAAAAAACCAAACATTAGCATCTGCTTCTTGTTGGAAGACTAAACCGGAGGCGGAGAATTTAATCGTATTTTAACGGAAGGGCCGGGCATCGAGGGGTTTCGCATTCTTTCCCCATGATCTAGAAATTGCGCCGGACGAAACGGTCCGCAAATCCGGAGACACGATACCAATGCTCAACATCGCCCTCGTCGCGACAGGCGGCGCAATCGGTTCCGTCCTTCCGTTATCTCGTCGGCGTCTGGAGCGTGCGACTGGCCGGGCCGAATTTCCCTGGGGCACGCTCAGCGGTCAACGTGGTGGGTTCGTTCATGATCGGCCTGTTGGTCGAGCTCGTGGCACGACGACTGAACGCTTCAATGGAGATGCGGCTGTTTCTCGTGACCGGTGTCCTTGGCGGGTTCACGACATTTTCGTCCTTTGCGCTTGACGCCTGCCTCGCTCCTCGAGCGTGGTGCGACTGGCCTTTCGATCGTTTACGTGCTGGCGAGCCTCGTCGTTTCCATCGCCGCGGTTTTTCGCCGGGCTGGCCTTGGGCCGCAACTTGTTCTAAAGGCTTGATCCAAACAGCGCGCCGAATAGCGGGCGCGCGATCAAGACAGAGAGACTGGAATTTTCATGGCAGGTATCGAGCATATCAAGGTCGGGGCCGACGAGGCCGGTATGCGCCTCGATCGCTGGTTCAAGATTCATTATCCGGACTTGGGTTCGGGCAGTTGCAGAAGCTGCTGCGCTCCGGTCAGGTACGTGTGGATGGCGGCCGGGTGAAAACGGATGCACGCGTGCAGCCGGGTCAGATGGTGCGTGTGCCGCCGGTTGATTCCGATCTGAAGGTAAAAAGCGGGCCGATCGGCTCGCGAGATCTCAAACATTCAGAAGATTCCGACCTTCTGGCGCGCATGCTGCTGCACGAAGATGACAAGGTCTTCGTCTTCAACAAGCCGGCCGGCATTGCCGTGCAGGGAGGCTCCGGCGTCAATCGCCATATCGATGGGCTCTTGGAAGCCTGGACAAGCCAGAAAGGCGAGAAGCCGCGTCTGGTGCATCGCCTCGACCGTGACACGTCAGGCGTGCTGGTTGTTGCCCGAACACGCGGCGCAGCACAGAAACTGACCGCCGCCTTCCGAGAGCGCGACACCAAAAAGACCTACTGGGCGCTGGTCAAGGGCGTGCCTCGCAAGCATCAGGACAAGATCTCCACCTGGCTCGTCAAGGAACAGACGATGGATGGCGACCGTATGCGCATCGCCAAACATGGTGAGGATGGCGCCGATCACGCAGTATCCTATTACCGCGTCATCGATAACGGCTGCCCAGAACCTCGCTTGGCTGGAGATGGAGCCCTATACCGGCCGCACGCATCAGCTGCGCGTTCACGCGCTCCATATGGGCCATCCCATCATCGGCGATCCCAAATATTATATCGACGATCCGAACTGGGATTTTCCGGGTGGCATCCAGAAGCGCCTGCATCTCCATGCGCGTCATATCGATATTCCCCATCCGAATGGCGGCCGGCTTCGGGTCAGCGCGCCTTTGCCGCCGCATATGGTGCAAACGTGGAACCTGCTCGGTCTCGATGTGGCCGACGGCGACAGGGAAGACTGATATCAGATGAAACTGGTTCTCTTCGATTGCGACGGCACGCTCGTGGACAGCGCCGGTCTCATCCATGCCGTCATGGCTCAAACCTTCGCCGACTTCGGCAAGCCGCGGCCTGATATGTCGCAGACGAAGGCTATCATCGGCCTGACGCTGGACATCGCGATAGCGCGCATGCTGGGCAGGGCCCACGTCGATGACGAAGCGTCGGCCATGGCGCTGCGGTACAAAGAGAACTACCTTCCACTGAAGGAACGGGCCGAAAATCCAACGCCGCTTTTTGAGGGCATTGCACCTTTGATAGAAATGCTGGCGAAACGGGACGACGTGCTGATCGGCGCAGTCACCGGCAAGGGCCGGCGCGGCCTTCTCCAGGTTCTTGAAAGCCACGGCTTTACCGAACACTTCATCGTTTCGCGCACGGCGGATGACTGTCCGTCCAAACCGCACCCGGCCATGGTTATGGAATGCTGCCATGAAACCGGCATGGTTCCGGCCGATACTGTCGTGATCGGCGATGCGATCTACGATATGCAGATGGCGAAAGCCGCGGGCGCAAAGGCGATCGGTGTCTCCTGGGGGTATGCCTCCGTCGACGATCTCTGGAAAGCGGGCGCCGATGCGGTTGTCAGCCACCCGCGTGAAATTCCGGCCTTTGTTCCGATCGATACTCTCGAATGATCTTCTCTATCCGACTGATGAGGACGTGCCATGCGTGATCTCCTGAACGACCTTACGGAGGGCTTGAGCCATCCCGACCCGATCCTGCGTGCGCAAATTCAGATGCAGAAGCCCCTGCCGAAACGGTTCTACAAGGACGTGACCGTTGGAGAGGCAGAGGAGGGCGGTTTCACCATTCTCCTCGATGGAAAGCCGCTGCGCACCCCTGCCAAAAAAGCCCTCACCGTGCCGACCCGCGCGCTTGCGCAACTGCTGCGCGACGAGTGGGACGCTCAGAAAGACGTCGTCAATCCTGTGGTCATGCCCGTCTCACGACATGTCAACACGGCCATCGACGGTGTCGCCAATGACACGCAGGCGGTTTTTTGAAGATATTCTCAGGTTCTCCTCCTCCGATCTCCTCTGCTACCGCGCCGCCGATCCGGAAGCGCTCGTCAAACGGCAGACGGATCATTGGGATCCGGTGCTAGACTGGGCCGCCAATGTGCTCGGTGCGCGGTTCATTCTCGTCGAAGGCGTCATGCATCAGGACCAGCCGCGCGAGGCAATTTCAGCTTTTGCCGTGACGCTGAAAAAATACGACACACCGATTGCGCTCGCGGCTCTTCACACCATGACGTCGCTAACCCGGCTCCGCCATTCTGGCGCTGGCTGTGGCCGAGGGCCAAGTCTCGCTGGAAGAGGCGTGGGCGCTCGCGCATCTCGATGAAGACTGGACCGCAGAACAATGGGGCGAGGACGAGGAAGCACTGGAGCGCCGCGCTGTCAGGCTCGTTGACATGCGCGCGGCATTCAAACGTCCTGGAGTCCCTGAAGGGCGCCGCTTAACGCTTTTCTAACCCTGATCAACGATCATGCGGTTATCTCACACCAAAGTCCCGCTCACCCGACGAAGGGGCCGAAAGGGCACTCTGGACGCGTGAGTTTGTGCATCGTTTCCGTCGAAATTCGTTCTGATTTTCGAGCCGGTGTACGAGGGGAGCCGCTGAAGATGATCACCACGCTGAAGCGCTTTGGCATAGTTTTGCTGGCGTGTTTCACGCTCATGTCTTTCAGGCTGGAACCGGAAGCAACCAATGGCGACCGGCTCCTTTACGATGTGCGGGGCGCCTTTGTCGCCGCACGACCAGATGTCGCGCCGGCGCTGATGCAATCCATCCATGCACAGGTGCAAAATGCGATCAAGACCACGGCACGGGGAGAAATTCGCCCGCGCGTCGTTCTAACCATCCGCCTTGCTTCTGTAACGCGCGCTCCTTTCCTCTTCGGCGAAAGGGCGTCAGCCAAGGTCATCGTTCGCGGCCGCTGCGGTTGCGACAGGAGAGGTGATCGCGGAAGCGCGGTTCACGGCGACCGTCGTCAGTCTCGATGACAGCGCTATAGAGCAGGAGCTCGCTTACGGCGTAGCCGAGCGCGTGATCCGCGAATTCCGGCTAAATCGGCCGGGACCGACGACGCTCGCAACAGCGCTCTTCCCCTGACACCAGTCAGTCTCAGGCGCACGCTCAGATACTTTCGGTCTGTTATTTGACATACGCGATGTATGTGCCTATCTCACATACTTAACGTATGTAAATTTGACCTTGATGGTTTTAAACATCGAGACGTCACGAAGCGGAAAGTGAGATGGAAATGAGTAAACGCGACGCAGTTTTTCCGGCAAGCAGACACGCGCTATATGAGGAGCACGGCTATTCGGCAGCCATCCGCTCGGGCGACCTTTTGTTCGTTTCGGGCCAGGTCGGCAGCCGCGCTGATGGAACGGCTGAGCCTGATTTCGAACAGCAGGTTCGCCTGGCTTTCGAGAACCTGAAGGCCACGCTCAATGCCGGCGGTTGCGATTTTGACGACATCGTGGATGTGACGACGTTTCACACCGATCCCGAAAACCAGTTCGGAACGATCATGACCGTGAAGAATGAAATCTTCAGCCAGAAACCTTACCCCAACTGGACCGCAATCGGCGTCAACTGGCTCGCAGGCTTTGACTTTGAGATCAAGGTTATTGCCCGCATACCGTGATGCGGGCAGGGCTGTAACGGCGGCTCATGCGAGTACCGCCGTTACGATCCATATGCCTGGCCAAGCCGCTCCGCATGCCACTTCAGATGATCATCCATGAAGGTGGAGATAAAATAATAGGAATGGTCGTAACGTTCGTGCATGCGCAGGGTCAGGCCAATATCCGTGCCCTTGATTGCCTCTTCAAACAACCAGGGCCGCAAGCCATTTTCAAGGAAACTATCAGCCTTTCCCTGATCGATCAAAAACGCGGGAAAGCGCGCGCCATCTTCGACCAACGCGCAGGCATCATACTGCCGCCAGGCGGCCCTGTCGGCCGCCAAGATATTTTTCCAACGCCGGCTCAGACCAGTCAGCGGAGGAGGGTGCCACGATCGGCGCAAAAGCGGAGCAACTCCTGAAGCGCTCCGGGTTCTTCAGTGCGATGGTCATCGCGCCATGGCCACCCATCGAATGGCCGAAAATGCTCTGCCGGCTCATGTCGGCCCGGAAATGCTGGCCGATCAAGGCTGGCAGTTCTTCCGTGACATAGCTGTACATCTGGTAATGCTCGGACCACGGCTCCTGTGTGGCGTCGAGATAAAAACCAGCGCCCTTGCCCATTTGCCAGTTGGTCAGTTCGTCCGGCACGTCATTGCCACGCGGGCTTGTATCCGGGCAAACGATGATCAGTCCGAGTTCCGACGCCATGCGGCGATATTCGCCTTTTTCCATGACGTTGGCGTGGGTGCAGGTAAGGCCTGAGAGATACCAGACAACGGGGCAGGGCTCATGGATCGCCTTCGGCGGCACATAAACCGCAAAGGTCATCTCACATTTCAGGGTCTCCGACTGGTGGGTAAATACGCCCTGCATGCCGCCAAAGGCCGTATTTTGCGAGATGATGTTCATGAAGACAGTCCTCTTGAAAAGAAAATTGGTTCAGCCCGCAAGCGAGACTGCGGCATTCACAGCCGCCGCTACCAGAACCGTATTGAAAAAGAAAGAAACGACCGAGTGGAGCAACGTGACCTTGCGCATGGCGGTCGTCGTCACGCCCACATCCGACGTCTGCGCCGTCATGCCGATCACGACGGCGAAATAAAGAAAATCATATCCGCACGGCTCCTTCGTCGCCGGAAAATCCATGCCGCCACGAGGCTGCTTTTTCCCATCCACCGTGGCTGGCCGCCAGTAGAGATGGGCGTAGTGCAGGGCGGTCATGGTATGGATCGTCATCCACCCAAAGATCACCGAAGCGAAAGCAATGAGCAGCGTCCAGACCGTTTCGCCCTTGTGATTCAGCGCCTGGAACAGCGAGACAACCGCAACAGCAACGGCCAGCAGCGTGACGGCGATGATGGCAACCGCTGGCAGATCGTCGCTATCGGCGTGGGCCTTCAAATGCTGCGCCGTCAGGCTCGACAGCCGAAAGGCAATCAAGGTGAGATAGGTCAGGAAAAACAGCACCGCCGCAAACTCGATTGCCTCTGACGGAGCGAAAGCCAGCGCGCCGCCGAGGCCAATTGCGCCAGCAAGGAAAGCGATGACGAAGGGTTGATGGCGACGATAGCTGTTGCTTTTTGGACTGGCCGAGGTCATGGGCGGCACCTTTCTGTTGGCAACCCTCACTTTTTGACACGGCGGCAGAAACGGTCAAGCGTCTCCAGAAAAGCTGAACGGTCGCGCGGCGAAAAAGCGGCGTTATAGCCTTTGCTTTCGCCGGTTTCGCGCAAATGCGCGCCGAGGTCACGCATCGCCGTCGCCATGCCAATATTCGATGGATCGAACACGCGCCCCGTTGGCCCGGTCACCAACGCCCCCTTGGCAACACAGCGGCCTGCGAGCGGCACATCGGCGGTAATGACAATATCGTTCTCACCAGCATGGTCGGCGATCCAATTATCCGCGGCGTCGAAACCAGCCGACACGATCACATTTTTTCACCATCGGGTCGCGCGATGGGCGCAGACCGGAATTGGCAACGAAAGTCACCTCCAGGCCATGCCGTTCCGCCACCTTGAGAACTTCCGGCTTCACGGGGCAGGCATCGGCATCGACATAGATTTGCGGCTTTTGTGACATGGACACTCTTGATGGATATTCCCGCCACGCTTCTAAGGCTAAATGCTGTGATTACCAAGCCCATCAAAGCCGAAATAGCGATGAGGCGTCGCGTGAAAAATCCTTGTCACGAAAGCTAAAGGTGGTTATGTTCATGTTATGTTCCATTCGGGCAGGTTGATCAAATGCTGGAAGAGTTCATCGTGCAGGCCAAGTCCAATACCTACGTCGGTGGCGGCGATCAATCCGCAGCGCCAACGCGTCCGGGGTCGCACGATCTCGGCTACCGCGAAGGCGACTGGCACTATATCGACAGTTATTTCGGAGGAACCGACTTCATCGGCCAGGAGGTCGTCTGGCATCTGGCGTGCCGGTGTGGGCAATGAGTTATTATGGTCGAATTCTCCGGCCCGACATGATCGACGGAACCACGGCCGGCGAGGTCATACAGCGCTCGCTTTCCACGCTCTATCAGGAAGGCCGGTTTCTCGGTGGCTTCACCCATCCGGTCGACGACCTGACTATGTCGACACCAATGCTGGAGACTTTAACTCCTTTACCGGTCTCGAACGGATTTACCGCGGACATGTCGAGACATACCGACTTGACTATCACGGCGGGATCATAAAGCCATGAGAGAAAGGCGGATGGAGCGAAGGTACTGCCATGCCCCCATCCGATTATGGGATCACCCCGGCTGCTTGGTCTTGCGCAGATAGGGAAGAACGGTGTCGTAGGACCCGAACCGGGTAATTGCATCCTCGTTGGAAACAGCGGCGGTGATGATGACATCCTCACCCTGTTTCCAGTTCGCTGGCGTCGCCACCTGGTGTTTGGACGTCAGCTGGATGGAATCGATCGCGCGAAGAATTTCCTCGAAGTTGCGCCCTGTGGTCATTGGGTAGGTGAGGATCAGCTTGATCTTCTTGTCGGGACCCACGACGAAGACGGAGCGCACGGTGGCGTTATCCGCCGGCGTTCGGCCTTCGAACTGTCGCCAGCGCCCGCCGGCAACATGTCATAGAGCTTTGCGACCTTCAGATCCTTGTCGCCGATCAGCGGATAGTCGACATTGAAGCCTGGTTGCCGTGCGGATATCGTTTTTTCCATTTCTCATGGCTCTCGACCGGATCAACCGAGATGCCAATGATCTTGACGCCACGCTTCTCAAATTCCGGCTGCAGTCCGCCCATCGCGCCAAGTTCCGTCGTGCAAACAGGCGTGAAATTCTTCGGATGCGAAAACAGCACCGCCCAGCCGTCACCGATCCAGTCGTGAAAGCTCACCGGACCATGTGTGGTCTCGGCCGTGAAGTCGGGTGCTATATCGTTGATACGCAAGCTCATCTGATGCTTTCTCCCTGATGCTTGTTCCGAAAAAAAAACGGGGGTTTTCGAAATCCATGTCTGGCGCAGGAGCTTAGAGTTTTTGCGTCAAATGGCCAGCCTTTTCGTTGGTCACCGGTAACGTCTGCTTAAGCCTCCGCTGTGAAACAGCCGGGCTGGCCAACCCGGCTACCGGATAGATCAAGCTTGTCTCGGCTCATGCCCACGCTCATTGTGACGCTACGTGGCAAGAGTACGTTCGCCACGTCGCTTGCAACGCGAAGCGCCAGCGAGGCGAGGGCGGTGGCGCATCGCGCGAATTTACACCACCGATCAACGTCCTCGCGGTGGCTACGTCTCGCCGAGAGCCAACGCCATATCGTAGCGGTCCAATCCTTTGCCGAAACCGTCAGGCGTGATCTTCAAAATTTCGAAACCGAAGCGCCCATAGAAGCAGTAGGTGTGCTGGCTCGTGGACAGCAGCACGTCCGAGACGCCGACCAACGCCCGGGCACGGCTCAATCTTTCCTCCGTCAGCCGCTTGCCTAGACCTTGCTGGTGGTACCCGCTGTGCACCATGCCCCAGGTCAGAGAAGCGCTTGTCGATCCCACCTCAAAACTCAGCCCGCCACATGCGACAACGGCTTCGTTCAGCGTGACTACCAGATAGTGGTTATCCATTCCGCTAAGGTTCGCGAGAAAGGCGGCGAAGTCGTCGCGTTCCTCTGAAGTGAAAAATAGGGGCATGTTGCTATCGAAGATCGACAGGCAGGAGAGGAAATCGCCAATTCGGTAAGGCCGGGATAGGATCATGTTCACCAAGAAAGTCGAGCGCCCGGAACCGCATTCCATCCCGCCATCTCACCGAAAATGTGGCGACAAGGTTGAAATGTCGGGGATCGCGCAACGATAAAATGTCGCCTGCTTTCAAGTCAACGGGTTTTGAGATGCGATACTTCCGCCGACGACCAGCCCCGACCGGAGCGGCTGTGCCGGGTTGCAAGGGCGGGGAGGGGCGGGTGATAAGCTCACCTGGCTTTAGCGTCCTCGGTCGTCACGCAAAAAGAGACCATCGAGGAAGTAACCAGGCGGTCGCATGAGGCAAAGACCTGCGCGATTTTTTGCACACCGTGCTTTTCTATCCGAGAATCATCGCAGCCATTTAACGGTCCACGACCGCCCGGAACGTGATCTCAACGAGCTGTTGGGGAAAGGCGAGGCGCGTAACACCAATAATGTTGCTAGCCAGCTGAGGGAGATCGGAACCGTAAACGCTCTTTCGGATTTCCGCTGCAGGGCCAAACGCTGCGTCGACGTCCAGCACGAAGAGCGTCTCTTCAACAACATCATCCAAGGTCGCGCCAAACTGCTGCAAAATGGTACGTGCGTTCTCATAAGTTTGGCGAATCTGAGCTGCCATCGCCTCGAACGAAACCGGCTTTCCAGTGGCATCGACTTCGGCAGGTGCGACCAAATTCCCTTGACTATCGTGGCTGAGCTGACCGGAAATATAGATCGTATCCTTGACCTTGACCGCTTGTGCGTAGCCAAATGCCTTTTCCCAGGCAACGCCGTGGTTTGCAGATTCAACGCGTGGTGTGTTTGCTTCGTTCGTCATCGTTGGCTCCATCGAGAAATATCCAGAACCCAAGACTGAACGAGTTTGACTGTGCCGTGAATTGCAATAAATATGATTAATGTATTGCGTTTTTTTGCAATAAACGAGTTCTTCCTTGTTTGCCGCCTGATATGGTGGAGATGCGCTATTCCTGCGGTTTGCAATTCCGGCCAATACGATGGTCTGTCTAAGAACCTTGTTTACGACGTCGTTTGGCAGCAACGGGTCAGCTGTAGTATTCCGCTCTCCATTGCAGCCCTCCGCTTTGCGCCGATTGCGGACATTTAGGATTGAGCGTAACCAAGTAATTAGAGCGCCAAACACGTCTGGCGCACTCGAAAGTGCGGATCAGACGCCACAGCAGCTTGCCGGAAACAAGAAAATGACCAGAGAAGAAATCCTGAACTACGCTCAAGCTGTCTGCGACGGCCTTCGCGAGGATGAGGATGGGGTGAGACGCGAGGTTCTCACGCACGCAGGCAATAGGTGGTCGCTTGGCGTGATACATACTCTTGGGGTTTATGGCAGGCTTCGACACGCGGACATTGGAAGGCGAATGCATGGTGTGACGCAACGCATGCTGACCCGTACCCTACGCCAGCTCGAAAGAGATGGACTCGTCACGCGCCACGATCTCGTTGAGATGCCACCTCGGGTCGAATATGAGCTGACCGAACTGGGTATGGGTCTTCTCATCCGCATGATCCCGCTATGGACATGGGTGGTGGAGAACTCCAACCTGTTTAGACAATCACGCGAAGATTATGATTCGCGTCCGCCAGAAAGGCCTTCCTGGCAGACATTCTGATGATGAGGGGCGTGCACCGCTCCGAAGGACCGTTAGATATGCGGACCGGTGCTCTGGGGCACTTACTTGCCGCGAAGATTGGCGTTTATCCAATCGGATACTTCCGTGACCTCGATACCTTCGCGCACGTTGAAGGTGCTGGCCTTGTTCCATGCCATGCCGCGCCCGATACCAAAGGCTGCGCGGTACTTGCGCATCATGTTCTGAGGGTCCTCTGCCAACTCTTCCATCAGGACAGGCACTGTCCATTCGGATCGGCTGAAGGGCCTGCTCAAACCGGATTCAAGCTTGTCCGCGAGCTCGCCATAGGTGACCGTATCACCTGCTAGGAAAACGATTTCGTTGGAGATGGTCGGCTCGTAGAAGACGATTTCTGCAGTGAGCACGCCGATGTCGTCGGGCGTTGTCACCGTTACTGCCGTATCGAAACTGCCGAGCGCTCTTACTGCGCTCTTTTCCAAGTCGACGACACCGAACTCCGGCTCGAACAGATAACTCATGAACATGCCGGTGGAAATGATCACCCATTCGGTCTTGTTCTGCGAGCGAAGCAGTTCACGTACATCAAGCTGCGCGTCGAAGATGTCCTGCGGGCCACCTCGACCGATGGCCTCGAAATCGACGCCGAACTGCCACGGGAAGTATCGCGGAATACCGGACTGCAATGCGGCCTTCGCCAACTTCATCGGGGTGTTGATCCCGGCCGCATACCCTGTGCAGCCGATGACGGTGTCATACTGCGAGAACAGGGAAGCCAAATCGTCAATTGAACTTTTGACCAGATCGCCCACGACAATCTCAATCCCCAAGTCACGGATCTCGGCGATATCACGCTGTTTGGCCGGCGAGTCGGACTCAACGGCGCTTGCGCGCAGCAGGGACGCTTATCGTTGCTCCGTCTATGTCCTTCGAGCGACGAGCCAGATTACGCAGGACAGGCATTCCAAGCTCACCTGCACCGAGCACGAGGATGTTGCGTGATTTCACGCCGGAAACGGGTTCATTCATTGTTTTAGCCTCTTTCAGATCGAATGAGGCCTCTACTTGGCGATTTTGAAGATCGATGGAAGAAGGTACATGAGTGATACTATCTCGAAAATGAGATCGGGCTTTCGTTGGGTATTCTCCGACGGCACCGATTGTCCGCTTTGGGCCGAAAGCTGCCTTCATTCAGCCGCCTCCATTCGAGCGAGTGCTCTCTGTCGTTTCGCAATCACCTCCGGATCGTTCATGAAATCCGTCCGTCGTCCCTGCTTGCGTCCACGTTTCTGATAACCGTTGCTTTGGCTGCCGTCAGGGATATCGAACATACTGTTGACCTGTCCGGTTCGGCGCGGACCACGTTTGCTCCGCTTTAGATCGCGACCTTCCTGCATCTGAGCAACGAGGGACAGCGTGTCATCCAGTCGCTTGTTCTCAACCACAGGCGACCGGTGAACGGAGCGAAGCGTGTCGAACCTCCCATAGGGCAGCGTAAAACTCTCGTGCATGTTCTCCAGGAGGCCGTCCGGACAATCGCAAACGATGACTTTTTGACCCGCGAGCGCCGTTGCCCGTTCCGTCGGATCGAGAATGAATATCACCTTGTCATAGCGCAACGTCAGGGATTGCGAGAGCGTACGGACCTCCTTGCGGCACATGGCACTGTCGAGGTTCTCATGGGCGGCGAGGGGACGATGCATGTCTTTCGGATTACGCGGTGGTTTACCGAAACGAGCGTTGAAATCGATAATGAATTCCTTCGCGCAATCGTTGGCAGCGTCTATCGTATCAATACTGCGGAGCCGCAGCTCCTTGACCAATCGATCCTGCAGGGTCTGGTTGGCCCGTTCAACCCGGCCCTTGGCCTGTGGAGTGTTGGCGCAGATGATGTCGATGTTCAGCTCATAGCGTGCGCGTCCAAACTGCGTCAGCCCACTGGTTCGATCTTTCTCCGAAGGGTGCGTAGAGCGAAACACGCCGTGCTTGTCGCTATAAAAAGCCAGCGCATTTCCATCCAGCCTAACCGTCGCATTACTAAATCGGCACCACAAACGATGTGGCGGCAAGGTTGAAATGTCGCGCATTGCGCAAAGTTAAAATGTCATCTCTCGCTCTGCCAGCCCGTTAGAAATGCGACACTGGCACCGCAGATCAGCCCCCTACCGGACCGGCTGGCCGGGGTTGCAAGGTCAGGGAGGGGGCGGGTGATGGAAAACCCCTTCGGCTTTAGCTTCCTCAGCGTCTCGGCTGCTTTGCGCCAACAGCGGTCATGCAGCGATGGCGACATGCTCTTTGAGGTGTGGACTCCTAGGATTCACAAATCCCGGTCGTTCTGATCTATTGCTGCTCTTTGAAGGCAGTGATGGAAGGCCATATGAACGAATATCAGGTCAGACTTGCTTCGATCGTGGAAGACTTCGGCGTTCCCAAGGACGGAGAAGCGGTCGACATAGAAAGCTATAGAGGCCAACTCCCGGACGCCGTGATCGAGTTCTGGGAACAGTACGGGACCGGGATCGTATTGGATGGATATTTTCAGTTTTGCGATCCCTCTCGATTTGCTTCGATCATGAAGGTTGTTTTCGATGGCGATAACGAAATCAGACCCGAACAGACACATGCCCTCGGCTTCGGGGCGTTTGGAACGATCGTCGCATGGAATGAAGTGTATCAGGACGTCGCCATCAACCTCGTGAACAGCCAGGTGTCGTGCCCTGCTCTTGTGAGCGGCAAGACCTTCGATCCCGATATGGCCGTCACCAGCCAATTGATGATGATCGACGATCCGACCCTCGATGAATATGATGCAAAGGTCAAAAAGCTTTTCAAGCCGGCATGTGCTAAGCTGGGAAAGCTCGGCGTCGGGCAGATCTATGGTTTCAACCCGATCCTGGCACTTGGCGGAAAAAGAGCCCTGGAAAGCCTGACGATCTACGACGCGTTGCCACATATGGCGATTCTGGCGCAGGCGCATGAGATGCAGTTGATGGACAACGCCGCTTTTCCGCCTCGGCCGGTGCGGGTGGTTGGTTCATGAACTCGGACCAATGACCGCATTGGGCCGGAAGCGGACTTCATTCAGCCGCATCCATTCGCGCCAAAGTTCGAGCACGCTTGGCAATCACATCCGGATCATTCATGAGATCCGTGCGCCGACCGGGCTTGCGGCCTCTCGGCTTGTAGCCGATCTTCTCACTGTTGGTCTTCGGGGGCAGCGGCGAGGTCTCGATCTTGCTGCTCCTTTATGTAGGCCAGCACTTCGCCGAGACGCTTGTTCGCGACCACAGCCGCATGCGTCACGCGCTGGTCCTTGTCGAAGATCTTGTAAGGCAACGAGTGACCTTTCCATCGAATATCCAGTCGACCATCAGCGTAAGCGTATGTCTCGACGTACTTTCCAACCAGACCGCGCGTGACGTCGTTCTCCTCAAGCATGATGCGTTTACGCTCATAGGAGAATGAAAGCTGTGCGCCGACGTGTCTTTGCTCGCGTTTGCAAAGCACGTCATTCAGCCTACTTGGCGCCAGATTGACAGGCCGATGGAGGTTGTCGGGGCGGGTAGGGGTCACCGCAAAGCGGTCATTGTATCAATCGATGAAGGCTGGCAGAAACGCATTGCCGGTCTCCATGTCACTGATCTTGGCAAGCCTCAATTCCTTGACCAGCCGATCCTGCAATGTCCTGTTCATACGCTCGACGCGTCCCTTGGCCTGGCTGGAATTGGCGCAAAGGATCTCGATGTGCAGCTCCGATAGCGCGCGACCAAACTGCGTCATGCCTTGCCCGCCCTTGGCATCGTTCCGGGCGACACGAAAAACGGAATGTTTATCGGAGTAAAAGGCGATAGGTGCGCCATACTTTTCAAGGTAAAGCGAAAGCGCCTCGAAATAGGTAAAAGCGCTCTCCGATCGAACAAACCGCAGTTGCATCAACTTTCCTGTCGCATCGTCGACGAAGACAAATAGCGAGCAGGCGGGCCCACGATCCTCAAACCAACGATGCTCGGAGCCCTCTATCTGGACCAGTCACCATAGGCCTCTCGTCGCAACCGCGGCTGATGAAACGCCCGCCGCTGTTTTCTCGAAAGCCATATACCGGCATCCTGCATCCACTTACGCAGCGTCTCACGCGAGACCGTAATCCATGCTCTTCCTGAAGCTTCTCGGCCGCCAGCGTTGGCCCGAAATCAGGGTAGCGTTCTCGCACCAGCATCAAAACGTAATCACGGACGCCGGTGGCTATTTTATTGTTTGACGGGCGACCAACTGCCTTGTGTCTGATTGAGGCAGCGCCGGTGGCCTCAATACGACCAATCAGTCTCTGAACATGGCGGGCGCTGATTGCCAGCACATGCGCCGCTGCGACGATCGTCACGCGGCCATCAACGACTTTCGACAAAACCTCGATTCGCTGCAAATCGCGCTCGCTCATCGTAATCAATCCCATCTGCAATCTCCCAGATGCCAATCAGACCCGGGAAGTGTGACATTCTAACTTTGCAGAAACAGGACACTTTAACTTTGCGGCTACAAATGATAATCGCATAAGATAGATTATGGAACTTATGCGCGCGGATGGCGCAGTGCGGGTCTCTTTATTCGCCACCTCGGACACAGTCTTCACATCGAAATCATCAGTCCATATGCCATATAAAGCTCTCAATTGATCTTTAAAATTCATAACGATAAAGCAGCTTCCTAATCTTGTGTCACAGCTCACCTGAGGCTTCCCGGCGTCTCTGGTCGAGCTCTTCGCTATAGCGCCGCAGCGTATGGCTCTCCGTCAACAGGCCAACGGGTCGGTTTTCGATTTTGTCGTTGACCACCACGAGCGCTTCGCTTTCCGCGGCATCGAAGGCTGCGGCTGCCTGGCGGGCGTTCATGGTTGGTAGCAGCACGTCGTTCTTGTAATGCAGATAAGTTTCCATGCTGATCTTGCTCGGATCCCGGTCCATTGGATCTGCATAGATTTCTGGCACGAGCACGATACCGGCGTAACGGCCGTCGTCATGGGTCATGATCACGCGCTGGGTCGAACCGAGCGGAAATTTTTCCTTGAAGGCCGGCAGTCCCATGCTGACATTGGCCTTGCGGATATCGGCGCGCATCATCTTGCCGACCGTCAGGTCACGGATCCAGCCAATGTCATGAGCGCTGCGAATGCTTTCGCCGCGCAGGTGAAAGCGCCAAGTGGCGAAGGAGTAACCGAAGGTCGTGCGCACCACAAGCGACGTTGTGATCACGGCCGCAAGAACCAGCGCGGTGATCTGGAAGTCGCCCGTCAGTTCCAGCGCGAGAAATGTCATTGTCAGCGGACCGCCGATGATGGCGGCGGCAAAGGCGCTCATACCGATTACGGCGTAAACGATGGGCGCAGTCGAGCCATAACCGATATAGGGTGCGCAGAGGGCGAAAATCTTGCCGAGCAGCGAACCCATGAAGAGAGACGCAAAGAACAGACCGCCGCGGAAGTTCGAGCCTATCGAGATCGCGCTGGCTGCAGCCTTCAGCAGGAACAAGCCCGCAAGCCCGTAGATCGTCAAGTCGGCGTCGATGTTGAGATGCAAGGCCCCATGGCCGCTCGAGAGAACCTGCGGTGAAATCAACGCCAGCCCACCGACAACGATGCCGCCGAGCGTCGGACGCAGCCAGCCAGGAATAGCACTTTTGCGGGCCGTCTCCTCAATGAAGGATACCGCCTGCATGAGCACGATACCGATGGCCGCGCACACAACCCCAAGGAAAATAGCCGGCACATAATCGGCAGGCGTCACGCGGCTGGCGTCGACGATATCGATGGAAAGGCCATGGCCGCCAATCAGGCCGATAACCGTTGTCGCCACCAGCGCTGAAACGATCAGCGGTGCTAGCGTCACGACAGTGTAGGTACCGATGATGAGTTCGATGGCGTAAAATGCGCCAGTCAGAGGTGCGTTGAACGCCGCCGCGATGGCGCCTGCGGCGCCGCAGCCGACGAGGATGCGCATGTCCCCTCGCCTCAGTTTCAGCTTGATGCCGATCTTCGATGCGACGCCGCTCGCGATCTGTGTGTAACCCGCCTCAAGCCCGACGGAGGCGCCAAAACCGTTGGAAACGATGTTCTGAACGCAGACGATGATGCTGTCCGTGAGCGACAGGCGGCCACCATGCAGTGCATTTGCCTCGATGGGGTCGACCATCGGCTTTTTGCGCGTTTTGGAGAGGATGAAGATGATCAGGCCAAGCAGAACACCGCCCATGATGGGCCCCAGCAGCACGATCTGACCAGAGAGATCGCTGCTGCTCAGACGTTCGACGCCAAAGACCAGCACGTGCAATGCCGTACTCAAAGCGCCGATCAATGCTACCAAAAGGCCGGCTGCGATGCCGATGAGCACGGCAAGCGCGACAAGGCCAAGTTCGCCGCGCCGGAACATGGCGCGCAGGCGGCTGGCGCGCAGATTGTCGAAGAAGCTCGCCATACTCGGTGCACGGAAAGGCTTGGTCGACATGCTGTTCCTTTTCAGGCGGCGTCAGGCGGCTTCTAAATCGATCTCAATTTCGAAACGCATCTGATCATAAGCCGGTTCAACATGATCAGGCGTTTCATGCATCACCGTCTCATAATCGAGCGGAATATGCATATGGGTCAAGATCGCCTTTTGGGGGTCCCAGTTTTTCGATCCAGCCAAGCGCCTGTTCGAGTGAAAGATGGCTGGGGTGATAGCGATATTGCAGGGCGTCGATGATGAGCACCTCAAGCCCGGCGAGTTTCGGGAGGCTCTCGGCCGGAAAATCGCTGATATCGGTGCAATAGGCCACATCACCAATGCGGAAACCCAGGGAATGGACGTCGCCATGCTGCTGCATATGTACCTGGAAGGCGATTGGCCCTCCGGCTCCATAAATTACGACTGGCTCGTTGATATCGGCGATCAGATGGGGTCGCGCAATCGGCGGATAATTGCTGCCCGCCGGCGTCTCGAGACAATAGGCAAAACCATCGCGGATGCGCGCCATGGTAACAGGATCGGCATAGATCGGGACGCGGCTTTTCTGGAGCGCGAAATAGATGCGCAGATCGTCAATGCCATGCAGATGGTCCGCATGAGCATGGGTGTAGAGAACGGCATCGATAGCCTCCACCTTCGCGGCGATCATCTGCTCGCGAAAATCCGGGCCGGTATCGATGACAACGGTGGTCTTGCCGCCATCCGGGCTGATCTGCTCCACCATGAAAGCCGCACGCGTGCGCCGGTTCTTCGGGTTGTCAGGGTCGCAGGCCCCCCAGTCGCCGTTAATGCGCGGCACGCCGGGTGAGGAGGCGCATCCGAGAACCGTGAAGCGGCGACGGTAGATTGCCACACCTACACCCTTGTCATCTTGGAAAAAGCAGCGGAAGGCGTTTTCGGTGGTGATTTCGGCGATCCTTTCAAAGGAAACGCCATGCACCTCGGCCAGAACTTCCGCGGTATTGACCACATAGGACGGCTCGTTGCGTTTGCCGCGCCAGCGCTTCGGCGCGAGATAGGGTGCGTCCGTTTCGACAAGCAGGCGATCGAGCGGCACGGTGGCGGCGATATCGCGGATATCCTGCGATTTCGGGAAGGTCAGGATGCCTGAAAAAGACACGTATCCACCCAATTCCACACGGTTTTTGCGAGCTCGGGACCAGCGGAAAAGCAGTGTAGAATGAAAGGAAATGCACCCTTCCCGCTTTCGGCGCGCAGGATGGCGGCCATGTCGTCATCGGCGCTGCGGCTGTGGATGACAAGCGGCAGCTTCGTTCTTCTTGCGGCCTCTATGTGGCGGAGAAGGCCGGTCTTCTGGTCTTCCGGCTTCTGCGTGTCGTAGAAATAATCCAGACCCGCCTCGCCGATCGCCACGATCTTCTCATGGCTCTCGGCAAGCTGCACCAGCTCATCGGCGGAGATATCCAGCTCCTCGTCGGCATTGTTCGGATGGGTGCCCACCGAGCAAAAGACGGACGGGTATTTTTCCGTGATCTTCAACAGTTCGGGCAGACGACGCACCCGTGTCGAGATCGTCACCATCTGATTGACGCCGGAGGCATGGGCGCGCGCGATGATGTCGTCGCGCTCCGCCTCGAAATCGGGAAAATCCAGATGGCAATGGGTATCGATCAGCATCGTGGTGGCCTTCACGCTTCCGGGGCGACGTAACGCGGGAAGACGGGCTTCGGAGCTTCCAGTGGTGTGCCTGGCATCAGACGACCGGCGTCGCCCAACGCCGCGAAGTCGCGCTTGTCGGTGGGCGCCGCAACGAGATCGAGAAGCTTTTCACAGGAACCCGGCATGATGGGCTGTAAGAGAATACCGATCTGGCGTACCACTTCCGCCGTGACGTAAAGCACGGTGCCCATCCGCTCAGGGTCCGTCTTCTTCAGCGCCACGGTTCCTGCGAGGCGAAATAGCGGTCGGTCTCGGAAACGACGGCGATGATGGCGGCTACCGCGCGGTGAATGAGCTGCTTGCCCATCTCCTCACGGCAAATGGCGAGCAGACCGTCTGCAGACGCCAGCATCGCCTTGTCTTCGTCGGCCAAAGGACCGGGCGTCGGGATCTTGCCGTCGCAATTCTTGACGATCATCGACAGTGAACGGCTGGCCAGATTGCCGATGCCATTGGCAAGGTCGGCATTGATGCGGGGTGGCGATACCCTCTTCGCGTAACTTCCGTCCTGACCGAAGGAGACTTCGCGCATGAAGAAATAACGGACCTGATCGAGGCCGAAATGGGCAACCAGATTGGCGGGATCGACGACGTTGCCGAGCGATTTCGACATCTTCTCGCCCTTGTTGAGCAGGAAGCCATGCGCATAGACGCGCTTGGGAAGGGGCAGCTTCGCGCTCATCAGGAAGGCCGGCCAGTAGACCGCGTGAAAACGAATGATGTCCTTGCCGATGATATGCACATCGGCCGGCCAATACTTCGCGCGCGGACCGTTCCTGTCTTCGAGGTAACCCGTTGCAGTGATGTAGTTGGTCAGCGCATCGACCCAGACATACATGACGTGCTTCGGATCATTGGGGACCTTGATGCCCCAATCAAAGGTGGTGCGGGAAATCGACAGATCCTTCAGGCCGGATTTCACGAAGGAGACGATTTCGTTACGGCGTTCTGCCGGGCCGATGAAGTCCGGGTTCTCCTCGTAGAGCTTCAGCAGCTTGTCCTGGTACTCGGAGAGCTTGAAGAAGTAGCTTTCCTCCTCAACCCATTCCACCGGCGTGCCCTGCGGGCCGTAACGGACGCCATCGGCGCGCACTTCGGTCTCGTCCTCGGCGTAATAGGCCTCGTCACGAACGGAATACCAGCCGGCGTAGCTGTCCTTGTAGATGTCGCCGCTTTCGGCCATCAGGTTCCAGATATTGCGCGAGGTCTCGTGATGACGCTCTTCCGTCGTGCGGATGAAATCGTCGTTGGACGCGTTGAGCAGCTTCCCCATTTCGAGAAACTGGTTGGAGTTGCGCTCCGCCAGTTCTTCCGGCGAAATGCCTTCCGCACGTGCCGTCTGCTGCATCTTCTGGCCGTGCTCGTCCGTCCCGGTCAGGAAGAACACATCCATTCCATCCAGGCGCTGAAAGCGCGCCATGGCGTCCGTCGCAATCAACTCATAGGCGTGGCCGATATGCGGCTTGCCATTGGGGTAGGAGATCGCGGTGGTGATGTAGAATGGTGTTTTGTCTGTCATGACGGTCTATCGACTTTACAGGCTGTTTTTTGGATAGACCGCTCATAAACCATTGTTCGCAGCAGCGAAAGAAAAAGAGTACATTTTGTACGAGGGCTTGCGGACAAAGTAGGGTTTTGGCGGAGGATTGATTCCGCACTCCGTCACCCGGACGAAATCCGGGTCCAGCGCGATCAAGTCCTTGATCGCAAAAGGCTCCTCTCACCCGCCGGCGCGCCTTGGCTGGATACCGACTCGAGGCCGGCATGACGGAAGAGGAAATCGTACGTTCCGTGCGATCCCCCGCCTTCAGACGCCCCGAATATCTTCCAGAATGGAAAGCACCATTTGCTTCTTGTCGAGATTATAGGCCTGCGCGACGGTGATACGTTCGGCAAGCGCCGAAGAAAGCCTTGCATTTTTTTCCGCCGCGGCAATGTCGCCAGCTATTGCGGATGCCCGCGCCCGGGCCATCAGCTCTTCGGTCACATGCTCCATGAAGAAACCAAGGACGATGTCGCCGTCCTTCTGCGCCAGAACCTCTGCCAGCTTGTGCATGCGCTTGCGCGCCGCTGGCCCTTCGGCCGACATGACCTCGGCAAAGGCCTCGACAATGTCGGAGCCGCCGTAATTCATCAGCTTCAACGCCTGCGCAACGCTGCCCTTCGAGGCCTCAAGCAGGGCGTCGCGTTTTTCGCCCTCAGGACTGATGCCGAGATGATCGAGCGATTGCACCATGGCTTCGTCGGAAAGCGGCAGCAGTCTCAGAGGCATGCAGCGCGATCGGATGGTCGGAAGCAGTTTACCCGGCGCGGTGCGACAGCACGAGGAACATGGCCCGCTTCGGCGGCTCTTCCAGTATTTTAAGAATGGCATTGGCGGCATTGCGGTTGAGATCGTCGGCCGGATCGATGATGACGATCCGCCAGTTTCCTGTGCCCGATGTCTGCGAAAAGAAGTGCCCTGCCCGCCGCACCTCATCCACGGTGATCGCGGATTTGACGCGCCCCGCTCTTCTCATCGACCGGGCGCGTGAGATGCAGGAGGTTATGCGAGGCGCCGGCAGTAATCTGGCGGCTGACAAGCGACTCCGGTTCGGGGTCGGCGAGATAATCCGGCGCCTGGGTCGGATCAGGATAGCTCAAGACATGATTGGCAAACCGAAAGGCAAGCGTCGCCTTGCCGATACCCTCCGGCCCTTCGATCAGGATCGCGTGGTGGCCCTTGCCGGAACGATAGGATTGCGCAAGAAACGCTTCCGCTTCTTCATGGCCGAAAAGCTTCGTGTTCTGCTGCGGCGCGATGGCGCCGTCGAGAACGCCCGGAACGTCACTCATGCGCGGCGTCCGAAGCGTTTCCGACACGCGAAAGCAATGGCTCAACGAATGACATGACGTCTTCCGTCACCTTGTCTTCCGGCTGATCTGCATTCACGATCCTGCAACGACGCGGTTCGGCAAGCGCAATATCCAGATAGGCCTCGCGCCGCTTCTCGTGGGTGTCGATTTCTTCTTTTTCGAATCTGTCAGGGGCAGCCCCCTCATCCGCGCGCTTTCTGGCACGCGCAAGTCCCTTTTCAGCGGCAATATCGAAAATAAGCGTCAGTTCCGGCAAAACGCCATCAATCGCGATGCGTTGCAGCGTCTCCACGAAGTCGGGCTCCAGATTGCCGGTCGTGCCCTGATAAACACGCGAGGAATCAAGAAAGCGGTCGCAAAGCACGATCTCGCCGCGCGCGAGCGCTGGTCGAATAACCTCTTCGACGTGATCGTTGCGCGCAGCGGCAAACAGGATCGCTTCCATGCGCACACCGAAGGATTCCGCTGCCCCTGAGAGAATGACGTGGCGTACGGCCTCAGCCCCCGCCGAACCGCCAGGCTCACGGGTCACCACGACCTCAAAACCACGGCCGCGAAGCGCCTGTGCAAGGGTGCGAATCTGCGTCGACTTGCCAGCGCCCTCGCCGCCTTCGAAGCTGATGAACAATCCGGTCTTTTCGGCCAATGTCACGTCCTGCGCGGGTTTCCCTGAATTCGAAATGCCTGTTTACAGCATCGAACCGAAATCTGTGAAGCGCTTTTCAGAAAATCCGGTTCCCAAACAATAGCATGGGATAAACGCCGACCAATCGACGGGCTTTCAGAGCCAGAACAGCAGCAGTTCCTTCAGCGCACCCGCCGCATTCTGGGTCAGTGACCCCTTGCCTACCGCCGCCTTTGTGTAAAGCGGAACCTCGCGCAGCAGTCGCTCGCCCGAGAATATCCTGAGCGTACCCGCATTCGCGCCAGCATCGAGAGGCGCATTGAGGGGCCAGCGATAGACGATGCGGCCGGAAATTCTCTCGGGGTTGTTGACCGGTACGAGAACGCTCACGTCCTCCTTCGGCGAAAGATCGACGGAAGATGCCGCGCCACCATAGACGCTGACCGAGCCGACAACCTCGTCCTTGCTGAAGAGGTGGCGTTTTTCAAACGCGGTCAGGCCCCAATCGACGACGCGGCGGGTTTCTTCCTGCCGCGTCTTGTCGTCGGCGATGCCCGCAAGCGCCAGATACACACGCCGGCCTTCGCGTTCCGCCGAAACCACGGCTGCAAAGCCCTGCCCCTCTGCAAATCCCAGCCCAAGCCCATCAATGCCGCTCCCCGGCGTCAACAGCGTATTCTTGTTGCGCTGGAAAATCCGGTTCCACTCAAAATCAGGCTTGGTGAAAAGCCCGTAACGTTCCGGGTACCTGTCATGGAGATGCTGCGCAAGACGCACCATATCCTTGGCCGTCGTCTGGTTGCCGGGGTCTGGCAGCCCCGTCGAGTTTTTAAACGTGCTTTGACCCATGCCAAGCTCGCCTGCCCGAGCCGTCATCCGCTTGGCGAAAGCAGCATCCGACCCCGCCATGCCTTCGGCTAAGATGATGCAGCCATCATTGGCGTTCTGGACGATGATCCCCGTTAGAAGATCGTTGATGCTGATCGACGATTTCAGAGCCGCAAACATTGTCGAGGTGCGGGACGGCGCGCCGCCGGTCCGCCACGCATATTCCGAGACAGGATAAACCGTCTCGGCGGTCACCTGCCCCTTGGAAAGCGCATCCATCACCACTTCCACCGTCATCAGCTTGGCAAGCGACGCCGGGGCAAAAGGCTGGTTTTCGTTTTGCGACAGAAGAACGGTGCCGGTTTCGGCATCGATCATATAGGCCTGTTCCGCCTTGGCGATGAAAGGTCCGGTCTGCGCCTGTGCGGCGACTGCGTTCAGCAATGAAAAAGCGGCCGCCGCAATGGCTGACCGATAGGAGCGATAAATGGCCTTGCGCATGAAACCGCCCAATCCTGCCTGCAGCAACCGGCTGCCAGCCGTCAACGCAACAGGCAGCCTCATTTTATCCGTCAGCGTGCTTTGGCCTGCTGACGCTTTACATGGGCGAGTATCGATTGCTCGTTGAGCGCGCCACGATCGACGAGCACGCTGTCGAACACGCGCGCTGTCTTCGTAACACTAGCCGATTCTTCGGAGTAAGCCGCCGCATATTTGGAGGAAGGCGTGGGCACGCGTAGATAATTGCCGCCCGGTGCTGCCGGCGCACGCATGAAGTTGCCTTCCGGCCGTTCCGCGAGGAAGGGGCCGATTTCCGGCAGAATTGCAAATTGTTCGAAGCTCGGCGCGGGACCATTAACAAGCGGCATGGCCTGAAGCGCCGCATTTTTCTTGGTCCCAACGAGCGCCGTCTGCGTGGACGCGCCGTAATTGGGGTTGGAGGTCGGTGCAGGAACGAAGTTCGGCGAGGCCGAAGCAACCATCACACCCGTTGCGATCTGTCCTTCAGGTGCGACGCCCGGCGAACGCGAACCCTTCGGGATATAGGAGGCCATCAGATACGGCATATCATGACCGTCCAGGGGGGCACGGCCAGCATATTGAACACGCACATTGGCGGTACCCGTGCCCTTCATGTCCAGAAGGTCGGCAGTCTTGCTGGATACGTCGATCAGGCGACCTTCGTGGAACGGGCCACGATCATTGACGCGCACGAGAACAGAGGCGCCATTATCCATATTGGTGATGCGCGCATAGCTCGGCAGGGGAAATGTCGGATGTGCGGCAGAAAGATGTTCTTTGTCGTAAACTTCGCCGTTGGCGGTCAGACGCCCGTGGAACGCCGAGCCATACCAGGAGGCAAGGCCGACCTTGTTGTAACCGGGCTCTTCTTTCGGGAAATAACGGCGACCCTTGACGGTGTAGGCATTACCCAGCAACTCGCGTCCGCCACCCTTGGGTATGTTCTTGCCATCGGCAACGCGCGGGCTGGCCTTCACGCCATACTCGGATTCGGAAAAATATTCCTTGCTGCGCTTGGTTTTAGGCTTGGTCTCCGACGTGGTGGAACACGATGCGGTGGCTGCGCAAAGCACGGAAATTGCAAGCCACTTCACGCCCGACCTGGCGTTGATGCCGAGTTTATTGACCGTAGATTTCAAATCGTCTGCCCCACGCTACTATTGGCTCGGAGAACCGCACCCTCACTTGCCTCGATAATTGCCCCTGCCATCGAAGCACCTAACAGTCGCTTAATCTTGTGCATAACGTGGCGAAAATGCGAACGACATCTGCAAATTCGATAAAATTGTAATGAACGTGGTTAATGATTTCTTTCCATTCTGCCCGCCTCTCAAAGCGGATCTTCCGTAAAACGTGTCTCCCTAAGAGAGCCAGAACGGAACAAATTAAAGGCAACCACGTTCTTTCCCCGCACAGAAACAAGCTTTCCGCCGGTGTCGGCTGAGGGAGGAAACATGATAAAGCTTATTCAGACAGCAAGTCTTGCGATCGGTGTCGCACTCGTATCCTTCGCCGCGCCGATCACGGCAAGCGCTCAGGACATGGAGCTGCGGATCGGACCCGACGGTGTTCGCCCGGTCATCCGCGACCGTGACCGAGACATGGACCGCCGCGGCCCACCCCGCATGCGCGGCTGCAGCGAGCGCGAGGCCCGCGCCGCCGCCCGCGAAGCAGGTCTGCGCGATCCCGAAGTCGTCCGAGTAACCCCGCGTCGCGTCGTCGTTGAAGGCTACACCCGCCGGGGCCAGGATACGATTACATTCGCGAACGAACGCGGCTGTCCAGAAATCTGATCAGAGCACAATAGTGGAACCCGCCGAAAGGCGGGTTTCTTTTTGCCAGCGACCGATGAAAAAAGCTCACGCGGCGCGGGAAGAAGCGGGCAGACGTTATGAATAGGATTGTCGCTGATGGCAGATGGGGTGGGATTCGAACCCACGGTACGCTCTCACGCACGCCGGTTTTCAAGACCGGTTCCTTAAACCACTCGGACACCCATCCATCGGTGGTGAGGCTTTATAGCGTTTTGGAAATGGCCGTCAATCCCGCCAAGCAGACGAAGCCCCTCATCTTTGGAAGCGCAGACGATCATTGCCCCGGCGTCGTTGCAGGCGGCAGGAGCGAACCGTCACCCGATGGGATAGACGGAACCTGCTGCGCCGTGTCGAATAAGGTGAGGCTTAACACGATTGCCACAAGCACCAGCAAAAGTGCCACGAAGAAGATTCCGGATTTGTCCATGCGTCTGCTCATGTCACGATATGTTAAAGCCGAATATGTGCAATTCGAGGCAGCACGAAGAATAAATCGAAGTCTGTCAAGTTGTCTTACAGATTGACAGAGTTCATCGTCTGAAAAGATACGAATTGTCCGAAATTTCTTTCGAGGCGTACTGTTTGGGATGGAAGTGACCTATCGCGTCAGCCTCAATGTCACTTATATCACGCCATCGCTCCCGGGCATTGCCCAACTTTCCCCGAGCGATCAACCTGCCCCGCTTATCCGCGGGGCTTTTTTCTTTCAAGGCACCTGGAAACAAACGGCTGCCAGAGCCTGCGCATTCACACCATAGCATATCACACGCCGATGCTGGGCCTGCCATGGCCGGCACCCCCCTCACCGCGCAGGATATCATAAAACAAGTCCAGCAAAGCAGGCGGCAAAGTGTCTGACAACTCAGCGATGATTTCGCCGGCGCGATTGTAGGAATAGATGGCGCACAGCGTCAGAACAAGCAGCAGGATCCAGGGCCAAAGCGGCTTGCGTCTCTGCGGCGCTCCATTGGGTGGTTGCGGTAAACTCATGCCGATACCTTCCGCTCAGGCCTTCACGCGCGGCTCACCCCCGGGCGCATAGGCAGTTTTCTGGAGGAAACGGAATATATTGCCGCACTGCGCGCAACGGATCATGAAATAGGTCGGATCGCCGGAGGGCCGTTCGACACGAAAACCTCTCGGCATCTCATCGATGCGAAAATCGACGTCACGGCGGCTCTTGTCGTCCGATTCCGAAGCTTCGGCAAAGCCTTGATGTCCGCATTTCGAACATTCGAGCTTCCGGGAATATCTGTCGCGCGCTGCCATATGCCGTCCTTTGTTCAATGGTTATCAGGTAGCAGCGGCAAAACACCATTTCAATGGCAGCCACGGCAGGTTAAGACCGTCACGGCTATTTCCACACTGTAAACCCTGCCGAAGCGAAAACCGACCGGAAGCCGTTGACCATCACCGATGACCGACCATAAGCGCCTGTTTTCACCTTCCTTCATGTTTCGTGCCGCCCTCGTCGGTGTAAGCCTGCTGGTCACCCTTGCTGGGATGAATGTCGGGATAAAATGGTATGGGGCGCGGATTAGCCAGGCAGGCCACACAACCGAAACCGACGCGGTAGAGATCATTATCGGCAATGATCGGCTAAGGCTCGCCAAGAATACGCTCCGCGCACCTGCCGAGCGTTTCGGCGGAGAGCGCGACCGCGTCGATCTTTTCCTGACCTGGCCCGATCTGAGGGGGTACGAGCAAGAGAATCGATCCCTGTTTGATGATCCCACGCAGGCGCCAAGGCTGATATTCATCCAGCTTTCGCGGAGCACCATGTCGGAGGATATGTCGGGTCGTTTCGGGCCGATTTACGCACGGCTGACGGAAGGCGAGCCGGTGCCGCTAAAGCATGGTCTTCTGCTTCACCGGCTGCGCACCGATTCCGGCTACGGTAAGGAGGTCATATTGACCGGCGAACGAAACGGTCAAAGCGCCTATGTGGTGCGCTGCCTTATGCCAGAGCCGCCGCAGCAGCCTACGGGCAGCGATTGCCAGCGCGATATTCGCGTCGGGCAGGACTTGAGCCTCTTCTATCGCTTCTCGTCTCTCCTGCTGCCGCAGTGGGACAAGGTGGATGCGGCCGTGAAAAACTATATCGAGCACCGCCTCGTAAAAGACGGAAATCCATGACACGGCACAGCAAGGGCAACATGCGAAAAGTCGCATTTTATGGAAGTCGGATACCTTTCATAAACCACTTGGTAACGCCATCCCGATAAAGTTTCGTCTCGGAGCATCGGGCGGGGCGTGTCCGAGCGGAACATAAATATGCGATTGAAGAGTTCAGCAGTGTTGAAAAGTCTATCTGGAGCACATTCGCGCAGAGCGGGTGCAACGTCTTTCGTGAGGTTTATTGCGCTAACCCTTGCTGCGGCGTTCATAACCGCAACATCCGTTCAGACTGCGAAGGCCGATCCGAAATATGCGGGCATCGTGATCGATGCCAAGACCGGCAAGGTTCTCTACGGTGAGGATCCGGATGGTCTGCGTTATCCGGCGTCGCTGACCAAGATGATGACGCTTTACCTCACGTTCGAAGCGCTCAGCGCCGGGCGTATCTCCCTTGATTCGAAGGTTCCGGTGTCGGCCAATGCTGCCAAGGAACCTCCATCCAAGCTCGGCGTGCGCGCCGGCGGCAGCATCACCGTGGAGCAGGCCATCCTCGCACTCGTCACCCGCTCCGCCAACGACATGGCGACCGCCCTTGGCGAATATCTCGGCGGTTCCGAGGATCGTTTTGCCCGGATGATGACCGCAAAGGCCCGTGCACTCGGCATGACCCGCACGACCTATCGCAACGCCAACGGCCTGCCTAACACGGCGCAGATGACGACGGCGCGCGATCAGGCCCGTCTCGGCATCGCTCTTCGCCAGCATTTCCCGCAATATTACGGCTATTTCTCCACCCGTACCTTCAACTTCGGCAAGCAGGTTATCGGCAATCATAACCGCCTCGTCGGAACCGTGAAGGGCGGTGGACGGCATCAAGACGGGTTACACCCGCGCAGCCGGCAGCAATCTCGCCACATCCGCACAGCTCGATGGCCGGTCGATTGTGGCTGTTGTGCTTGGTGGACGGTCCAGTGCCGCCCGTGATGCCACGATGCGCAAGCTTGTGGCCACCTATCTGCCGCAAGCATCGCGCGGCGGCAACAGCAACCTCATTGCGCAGACCCGCTCCGCACCGGTCGAAGAGCCTGTTGCAGTTGCAGCAGCCGTTCCTTCCGTGGCCGTTGCTGCAACGGATTCCGGCCTGCCGCATGCGGGCCCGGTTCCGCAGACCCGTTACGAAGAAGCGCCCGTTAGCGCCTTTGCTGGTTCCGCTTCCAACCCGGCCGTCAAGGCCATGGAAGCCGCCACCTGGCAGAAGGGCAAGGACCCGATCGTTCGCGCACCGGCTGCTCCCGACCGCAATCTGATCACCAATTCGACGAAGGTCGACAATATCGTCACCGCATCGACGGCAGCATCTGCTTCCACAGCCCCTTCCGTCTCACCACGGGCAGAGGCGCCCCAGGGGGGCTGGGGTGATCCAGATCGGCGCATCGCCGGACGAAAGCTCCGCACGCGGCCTGTTGCAGAACGCACAGGAAAAAGGCGGCGCGGCCCTGCGCTCCGCAAAACCCTTCACGGTCGCCTATAGCAAGGACGGCTCCCAGATCTACCGCGCCCGTTTCGGCGGCTTCGATGGCCAGAACGCCGCGGTAAATGCATGCAATGCATTGAAAAAGAAAGGCGTCAGCTGCTGGGCGTCACTCCAGTAACAGACGTTTCCGCAGGCGGTGCTTCATTGTCGAGACATCGCCTGTCTCCTCGAATTGTGTAATGAGTAGCGAGGCTTTCCAAGATGGCAGTCAACGAGAATTATTCGGACATTGCGTCTGGCAACGGGCATGGCAGCCTTTCGGTTCTGCATCCCATTCACGAAGCGGCAATGCGAATCGCCGATCTCGGTCTTAATCGTTCCAAGGCAAAAACGCGCGATCTCGTGGCGCTGCTTCTGTCGCATGGCGCCCGTGCGTGGCGCTCGAACCAGCCGGAAGCAAACATCCACCTTCATGTCGCAAGCCGTTCGGGCCGTGCTCCAGTCCATATCCGGATCCGCTGAGAAAGATCGCGTCTTATCCATACAAAGAAAACCCCGCGGAGCCTGAGCGCCGCGGGGTTTTTCTTGACCGGTTACAGGGGATGGCGAGGCGGCTTACGCCTCGCTCTCCGGTGCCTCAGGTGCATCCGGCGGCGTGTCGGCAACATCGTCGCCATTACCGCTTTCCACCTCATCGTCGCCCTCGGGCTCATTGATGCGCTCTACCGAAACCACCTTCTCATCCTTGGCGGTCGAGAAGATCGTCACGCCCTTGGTGGCGCGGCTGGCGATGCGGATGCCGTTGACCGGCACGCGGATCAGCTGTCCGCCATCCGAGACCAGCATGATCTGGTCGCCCTCTTCCACCGGGAAGGCGGCAACGAGTTCACCGATTTCGTTGGTCTTTGCGGTATCGGTGGCGCGGATGCCCTTGCCGCCTCGGCCCGAGGTGCGGAAATCATACGAAGAAGACCGCTTGCCGAAGCCCTTCACGGAAACCGTCAGCACGAATTCTTCACGCGCCTTCAGTTCCTGATAGCGCTCTTCGCTGAGTTCGCCCTCTTCCGTTACGTCCTCGCCAACAAGTGCGATGTCTTCTTCATCGACACCGGCAGCGCGCCGCTCGGCGGCCGAGCGCTTGAGGTAGGCCGCACGCTCCCACGGTTCAGCTTCAACGTGCCCAACGATGGTCATGGAGATGATCCGGTCGCCTTCAGCCATGTTGATGCCGCGCACGCCGACCGAGTTGCGGCCGGCAAAGACGCGCACATCGTCCACGGGGAAGCGGATGCACTGGCCAAGCGCAGTCGTCAGCAACACATCGTCACGATCGGTACAGGTTTCGACGGAGAGGATTTCGTCGCCCTCCTCGTCCAGCTTCATGGCGATCTTGCCGTTGCGGTTGACCTGTACAAAATCACCGAGCTTGTTACGGCGAACAGTGCCGCGCGTCGTCGAGAACATCACGTCGAGCGTTTCCCAGGTCGTTTCGTCCTCGGGCAACGGCATGATGGTGGTGATGCGCTCGCCAGGTTCCAGTGGCAGCATGTTGATAAGGGCCTTGCCCTTCGACTGCGGTGTGCCGATCGGCAGACGCCAGACCTTTTCCTTGTAGACGATACCACGCGAGGAGAAGAAAAGGACAGGCGTATGGGTATTGGCAACGAACAGACGGTTGACGAAATCTTCGTCGCGCGTTGCCATGCCGGAGCGCCCTTTGCCGCCGCGACGCTGTGCACGATAGGTCGTCAGCGGCACGCGCTTGATGTAACCGAGATGCGAAACGGTGACGACCATGTCTTCGCGGGCGATGAGGTCTTCATCGTCCATATCAGGACCGCCCTCGACGATCTCGGAGCGACGCGGCGTACCGAACTCGTCACGAACGGCGGTCAGCTCATCCTTGACGATCTGCATGATGCGCAGGCGCGATGACAGGATTTCCAGATACTCGCTGATCTCAGCGCCGATCTTGTTCAGCTCGTCGCCAATTTCATCGCGGCCGAGCGCTGTAAGACGTGCGAGGCGTAATTCGAGAATGGCGCGCGCCTGTTCCTCGGAGAGATTGTAAGTCCCGTCTTCGTTGATGCGGTGGCGCGGATCATCGATCAGGCGGATCAGACTTTCCACATCCTGTGCAGGCCAGCGACGGGTCATCAGTTCCTCTCGGGCCGACGCCGGATCGGGAGCATGGCGGATGACGCGGATGACCTCATCGATATTGGCGACGGAAATCGCCAGACCGACCAACACATGTGCGCGCTCGCGCGCCTTGCGCAGCAGGTATTTCGTGCGGCGGCTGACGACGTCTTCGCGGAAGGAGACAAAAGCACGCAACATGTCGAGCAGCGCCATCTGCTCGGGCTTGCCGCCGTTCAGTGCCACCATGTTGCAGCCAAACGAGGTCTGCAGCGGCGTGTAGCGGTAAAGCTGGTTTAGGATGACATCCGCATTGGCGTCGCGCTTGAGTTCGATGACGACGCGGTAACCCTGGCGGTCGGATTCGTCGCGCAGGTCGGAAATGCCCTCGATGCGCTTTTCCTTGACCAGCTCAGCCATTTTTTCGATCATCGACGCCTTGTTCACCTGATAGGGAACTTCGGTGATGATGATCTGCTCGCGGTCGCCACGCATCGGCTCGATCGTGGCGCGGCCACGCATGATGACCGAGCCGCGGCCCGTCTCGTAGGCCGAGCGGATGCCGGAACGGCCCATGATCAGCGCACCGGTTGGAAAATCCGGGCCAGGAATGATCTGCATCAGTTCCGGCAAATCGATCGCCGGATTGTCGATCAGGGCGATACAGCCGTCGATAACTTCGGACAGGTTGTGCGGCGGGATGTTCGTCGCCATACCGACCGCGATGCCGCCTGCCCCGTTGACCAGCAGGTTTGGGAACTTGGCCGGAATGACCACAGGCTCCTGCAGCGTGCCGTCATAGTTGTCGCGGAAATCGACCGTTTCCTTGTCGAGATCATCAAGCAGCGCATGCGCGGCCTTATCGAGACGGCATTCGGTGTAACGTTCGGCCGCCGGCGGATCGCCGTCGATGGAGCCGAAGTTGCCCTGCCCGTCGATCAGCGGCAGGCGCAGCGACCAATCCTGCGCCATACGCGCCAGCGCATCATAAATCGCCGAATTGCCGTGCGGATGGAATTTACCCATCACGTCACCGGTGACGCGGGCGCATTTGACGTATTTCTTGTTCCAGTCGATGCCGAGTTCGGACATGCCGTAAAGGATACGGCGATGAACCGGCTTCAGGCCGTCTCGCACATCGGGAAGCGCGCGGGACACGATGACGCTCATGGCGTAATCGAGATACGACCGCTGCATTTCCTCCATGATGGAAATCGGTTCAATGCCTGGCGGAAGCTTTCCGCCGCCGGGGGGGCTCTGGTCAGTCAAAACGGATCACATTCTCTGTTAAGAATCGGATGGATTTTTATAGCGGAAACAGGAAGGTTAAGCCAATTTCCCGGCAAGTTTTGAACAGGCTTTTGCGTCATTTGCAAGACAAACGGCGGTTTTCGCGATTTCACCGCCCAAATGCGCGGCCGTCCCTTTTAAAGTGCGGGCGAGTTGCGTAGGGTCCGGCATAAAAACAAGACAGCGGGGAAAAAATGGCCAGCAGCGAAACCCTCATCAATGCGCTCACCACACTTCTGGTGACGCTCGATCCACCGGGCCTCGCCCCCGTTTTCCTGGCGCTTACGACAGGCATGAACCGCAGCCAGCGCAGCCAGGTAGCGTTGCGCGGCTCCATCATCGCTTTCGGCATCCTTGCGGTCTTCGCTGTCTTCGGGCTTGCGATCCTCAACCTGCTTGGCATTTCGCTCGGCTCCTTCCGCATCGCCGGCGGCCTTCTGCTGTTCTGGATCGCCTTCGAGATGATTTTTGAAAAGCGTCAGGAAAGAAGGAAAAGACGTCCGAAATAGCCATCACCAAGGATCATCTGCATAATCTTGCGGTCTTTCCGCTGGCACTGCCGTTAATCGCCGGACCGGGCGCCATCTCCGCGACGGTGCTGCTTGCGGGCTCGATGAACACGACCTTCGAGATGGTGGTACTCATCCTGATCCTCGCCTTCGCCATGGGCCTCGTTTACGCTGCACTGATCGTCGCCGAACGCATGGACCGGTTTCTCGGCAATACGGGACGCGCGATCCTCACGCGACTTCTTGGCGTGCTGCTGGCGGCGCTATCGGTGCAATTCGTGGTCGACGGGATCAAATCCGCCTTTGCTTTCTGAGTTGTCGCCCACTGGGATGGGCGCATCATAATTCCTATCGATATCAGGGAGAGGAAAAATCCTGCCTTTAAATCCGGCCGTCGCTTCGTTTAAAGACAGGTAACGTTTCCGGATTCGAAAGTTCTTCTCATGCGTTCAATGCTGCGCCGCCTCATTCCGGATGCCGCACCTGTCAGCAACAGGGAAAGGCTACGCTCTGCAATAGGCGCCTTCGTCGGCATTCTCCTCACCGGCCTTCTGGGAAGCCTCGCCCTGCGTTTCGATCCTACCTTGCCCGCCATGATCGCACCGATGGGCGCGTCTGCCGTGCTTCTGTTCGCGGTGCCCTCGAGCCCGCTGGCGCAGCCCTGGTCGATCCTCTGCGGTAACCTCGTTTCGGCGTTTGTTGGCGTGACCGTGGCCCTGCTCGTTCCGGATCCATTTCTTGCCAGCGCGCTCGCAATCAGCCTTGCGATCGTTGCCATGATGGCGCTGCGGTGCCTGCATCCGCCAAGCGGTGCCGTCGCTCTCACCGCCGTTCTCGGCGGCCCTGCCGTCCACAGTCTCGGTTATGGTTTTCTGCTCTGGCCGGTGGCCGGAAACTCGCTCATCCTTCTCGTTTTGGCGCTCGTCTATAACAATGCGACCGGCCGCGCCTATCCCCATGGTCTCAAGCTTGGCAAAGCGGCGCACGGCACCACAGATCCCACGCCCATTCAGAAAATCGGCTTTTCCTCAACCGATCTTGATGAGGTGCTGAAAGAATATGACGAGGTCCTCGATATCGACCGCGATGCGCTGGAGACCATCCTGCGCAAGACTGAACTGCGCTCCTACCGCCGCCGCGCGCTGCATCTCGATTGTGCGAGCGTCATGTCACGGGATGTCATCGGCGTCGCACCCGATGACAGCCTTCGCCACGCCCAGGGACTGATGCACAGCCACCACTTCAAGGCGCTGCCGGTCACCAACGACAAAGCAGAAATCGTCGGTATCGTCACCCAGACGGATTTCCTGGAAAAGGCCAGCTGGAGAAATGGCCGTCCCGCCATCGGCTTCCTCCAGCGCCTGCGCCTCATCCTGTCAGGCGCAAGCGCACCGAACGACACGGTGAAGGACATCATGACCTCGCCTGTGAAAACCGTTTCGCCGGAAACGCCCATCGAGGAAGCCATCATCCGTTTCGCGGAAGAAGGGTTGCACTATCTGCCCGTGGCGGACGCCCGCGGCAAGATGGTCGGCATCGTGTCGCAATCCGATGTCATGGTCGCGATGTTGGCGGACAAGGTGGCGGCTTAGTTTGGCCTCACTAGGCACTTACGCCGAAAAAGAGACCGACAAAGATGGATGTCAGCGTCTTGCTTTCAGGAGACGCTGCCACAACGTGCCACCAAAGAACCGTCCCAGCACAACGAAATAGGCTATCATCAGGCCAAAGGCGACAAAAGCAGGCGTACCGTTCAGGGAAAACCCCTCCGGTGTTCGCCCGCCCGCAACGGTTGCGACAAGAAATCCCGCCGCAAAAAACGCCGTCCAGAAATCAAGGAAAAACGCAAGAATAATGCGCCAGGTGGCGGGCTGTTTCGGTTGCACCGTGTCGTCACTCAAGCTCGCCTCCTGTCATGCACATATTCATCCGGCGTCAGATCAAAACGGGATGTCGTCATCCATATCGTTGGAGAAGCCGCCCGAAGGCTGGCTGCTGCCGCGGGAAGAACCGCCGCGAGAAGAGGGCTGCTGGTCGTAACCGCCGCCGTAACCCGAGCCGCCGCCGCTGCCGTAATCGTTGCCGCCACCGAAGTCGCCGCCGCCACTGCGGCCGCTGCCTTCGCCGCGACCATCGAGCATGGTCAGCGTCGAGTTGAATCCCTGGAGAACCACTTCCGTCGAATAACGGTCGTTACCGGTCTGGTCCTGCCACTTACGGGTTTGCAACTGACCTTCGATGTAGAGCTTTGCGCCCTTCTTGACGTATGCTCGACGACTTTGCACAGGCCTTCGTTGAACACCACGACCGTGTGCCACTCGGTCTTTTCCTTGCGCTCACCGCTGTTGCGGTCGCGCCAGGTTTCCGACGTAGCAATACGCAGATTGGCGATCGGGCGGCCATCCTGCGTGCGGCGGATTTCGGGATCGGCGCCCACGTTTCCGATCAGAATTACCTTGTTTACGCTACCAGCCATCTCGTCATCCTGTCCGCCGGCCTTCATGACCGGCAATTGCATTTCAAAAAAATCGCCACACAATAGCCGCCACGGCCCGCAAAGGGCACCGCAAGCATGGAACTATCCACAACGAATAATCTTAAGCTGCGGTAGCGGAGATTGTCGCTTGCAATTCGTTCCTTTTTTGTTCTATTGAATCGCAGATTTCGAGTCAAGCTTTCCGAAAAGCTTCGGCCGATTGGGATTAGACCTCGACACATCCGGCTGCGTCACTACATAAGGACACGCCGCCCTCAAGCTTTCTTTTTGTCCGAGCCTTGTCATGAGTGAACTGAAGACGATTTCCATCCGTGGCGCCCGCGAGCATAACCTCAAGGGCATCGATCTGGATTTGCCACGCAACAAGCTGATCGTCATGACCGGCCTTTCCGGCTCGGGCAAGTCGTCGCTTGCTTTCGATACCATCTATGCCGAGGGCCAGCGCCGTTATGTCGAGAGCCTTTCGGCCTATGCGCGCCAGTTTCTGGAGATGATGCAGAAGCCCGACGTTGACCAGATCGACGGTCTGTCGCCGGCGATCTCCATCGAGCAGAAGACCACCTCGCGTAACCCGCGCTCGACGGTGGGTACGGTCACCGAGATCTACGACTACATGCGCCTGCTCTTTGCGCGCGTCGGTGTGCCCTATTCGCCCGCGACGGGCCTGCCGATCGAAAGCCAGACGGTCAGCCAGATGGTGGATCGCATCCTCGCTTTAGACGAAGGCACGCGTCTTTATATCCTCGCCCCGATCGTGCGCGGCCGCAAGGGCGAGTACAAGAAGGAACTTGCCGAGCTGATGAAGAAGGGCTTCCAGCGCGTCAAGGTGGACGGCCAGTTCTACGAGATCGCCGACGTTCCAGCCCTCGACAAGAAATACAAGCACGACATCGACGTGGTGGTTGACCGTGCTGTTGTGCGCCCGGATATGGCCGCACGTCTTGCCGACAGTCTTGAGACCTGCTTGAAGCTCGCGGACGGTCTGGCGATCGCCGAATTCGCCGACAAACCGCTGCCTGCAGAAGAAACCGCAGCTGGTGGTTCCGCCAATAAATCTCTCAATGAGACCCACGAGCGCGTGCTGTTTTCGGAAAAATTCGCATGCCCCGTTTCCGGCTTCACCATACCGGAAATCGAACCGCGCCTGTTTTCCTTCAACAATCCCTTCGGCGCCTGCCCCAGCTGCGATGGCCTCGGCTCGCAGCAGAAGGTGGATGAAAACCTGATCGTGCCGGAGCCAGCCCGTACGCTGCGCGACGGCGCGATTGCACCATGGGCGAAGTCTTCCTCGCCCTATTATAACCAGACGCTGGAAGCACTGGGTAAAGCTTTCGGCTTCAAGCTGTCGAGCAAGTGGTCCGATCTCTCCAGGGAGGCGCAGCACGCCATCCTGCAGGGCACGGATGACAAGATCGAGTTCAATTATCAAGACGGCGCCGCTCCTACAAGACGGTGAAGAACTTGAAGGCATCGTGCCTAATCTGGAGCGTCGCTGGAAAGAGACCGACAGCGCCTGGGCGCGTGAGGAAATCGAGCGTTACATGTCGGCAGCCCCGTGCCCGGCCTGCGCCGGATATCGCCTGAAACCGGAAGCGCTCGCCGTCAAGATCAACAAGCTGCATATCGGTGAAGTCACCGAAATGTCGATCCGCACCGCGCGCGACTGGTTCGAGGTGCTGCCGGAAAGCCTGAACGCCAAGCAGAATGAAATCGCCGTCCGTATCCTCAAGGAAATCCGCGAGCGCCTGCGCTTCCTCAACGATGTCGGGCTGGATTATCTCAGCCTGTCGCGCAATTCCGGCACGCTCTCCGGCGGCGAGAGCCAGCGCATCCGTCTTGCATCGCAGATCGGCTCAGGCCTCACCGGCGTTCTCTATGTCCCTCGACGAGCCCTCGATCGGTCTCCATCAGCGCGACAATGCCCGCTTGCTCGATACGCTCAAACATCTGCGCGATATCGGCAATACGGTGATCGTGGTCGAACATGACGAGGATGCCATTTTGACGGCGGACTATGTGGTCGATATCGGCCCGGCCGCCGGCATCCACGGTGGCCAGGTTATCGCCGAAGGCACGCCGCAGGAGGTGATGGCCAACCCGAAATCACTGACCGGCAAATATCTCTCCGGCGAACTCGGCGTCGCGGTTCCCGCACAGCGCCGCAAACCCAAGAAGGGCCGCGAGATCAAGGTTGTCGGCGCACGCGGCAATAATCTGAAGAATGTCACAGCTGCGGTGCCTTTGGGTGTCTTTACCGCCGTAACCGGCGTTTCGGGCGGCGGCAAATCCACCTTCCTGGTCGAAACGCTCTATAAATCGGCGGCGCGTCGAGTCATGGGTGCGCGCGAAATCCCGGCGGAACATGACCGTATCGATGGTTTCGAATTCATCGACAAGGTGATCGATATCGATCAGTCGCCCATTGGCCGGACGCCGCGCTCGAACCCCGCCACCTATACCGGCGCCTTTACGCCGATCCGAGACTGGTTTGCGGGCCTGCCGGAAGCCAAGGCGCGTGGTTACGCACCCGGCCGCTTCTCCTTCAACGTCAAGGGTGGCCGATGCGAGGCCTGCCAGGGCGACGGTGTCATCAAGATTGAGATGCACTTCCTGCCTGATGTCTATGTCACCTGCGATGTCTGCCACGGCAAGCGCTATAACCGCGAAACGCTTGACGTCACCTTCAAGGGCAAATCCATCGCGGACGTGCTGGATATGACGGTTGAAGAAGGCGTGGAATTCTTCGCCGCCGTGCCGGCCGTCCGCGACAAGCTGCAATCGCTCTTCGATGTTGGTCTTGGTTACATCAAGGTCGGCCAGCAGGCCAATACACTTTCCGGCGGCGAAGCGCAGCGCGTCAAGCTTGCCAAGGAACTGTCGAAGCGCTCCACGGGCCGCACGCTCTACATACTCGACGAGCCGACGACCGGCCTGCACTTCCACGACGTCAACAAGCTGCTCGAGATGCTGCATGCGCTGGTGGAACAGGGCAATTCCGTGGTCGTGATCGAACACAATCTCGAAGTCATCAAGACGGCGGACTGGATCATCGATATCGGCCCCGAAGGCGGCACGGGCGGCGGTGAAGTGGTGGCAACCGGCACGCCCGAAGACGTCGTCAAGGTCGAGCGCTCCTATACCGGTCACTTCCTGAAAGAGCTTCTGGAGAGGCGACCGGCTGGAAAACAGCAAGCCGCGGAGTAGTTTCGGAGATTAACGACGGGTGTGCCCAAGCGGCGCCCCGTCATCCTCGCCTTTGAGGCGGGGATCCATTGGTCAAGACACCGCCATCGCCGCAGGCCTGTGAATGACTTGGGCAAAGGCGCGGAAGCGGCACGGAATTTGGGAGGAACAACAGATGTCGACGTCAGGGACTATCCGCACCGGTATCGGCGGCTGGACCTTCGAGCCGTGGGAAGGAACTTTCTACCCGGAAAAACTGCCGAAGAAGCGCCAGTTGGAGCACGCAAGCCGGCAGTTGACGGCGATTGAAGTCAACGGCACCTATTACAGCAGCCAGAAACCGGATACCTTCGCCAAATGGGCATCCGAGGTGCCGGAGGATTTCGTCTTTTCACTGAAAGCCAGCCGCTACGTCACCAACCGCAAGGTTCTGGCCGAAGCGGGCGAGTCCATGACGAAGTTCCTGACGCAGGGTCTGACGGAACTTGGATCGCATCTCGGCCCGATCCTCTGGCAATTCGCGCCGACGAAGAAATTCGACGCCGACGATTTCGGCGCGTTTCTGGCGCTGCTGCCGGAAAAACAGGACGGCATTTCCCTGCGCCACGTCGTGGAGGTGCGCAATGAGACGTTCCAGGTGCCGGAATTCATCGAGCTTCTCGCCAGACACAAGGTCGCGGTCGTCTGCGCCGATCATCACGAGTATCCGATGCTGCCTGACGTCACGGCCGATTTCGTCTATTGCCGCCTGCAGAAGGGCGAGGAAGATATCAAGACCTGCTATCCGAAAGCCGGGATCAATGACTGGGCAAAACGCGTCAAGACCTACGCGGCAGGCGGCGTTCCTGACGATTTGCCGCTGATAGCGCCGGACCGGAGGGTTGAAAAGACGCCGCGCGACGTCTTCGCTTTCTTCATTACCGGCGGCAAGGTCAATGCGCCCACTGGTGCGCAGGAACTGCAAAAAGCCGTCTGAGCCCTCTCAGCCCGCCAGTTCTTTCATCGGGTTAAAATCGATGGCGGCAAAAGCTGCCTCGATCACCTCAGGCCCGGCTCCCGGTCGGGTGGCGTCGCTGGAGAGTATCTGCCGAAACCGCCGCGCGCCCGTCATGCCCTGAAACAGGCCGACCATGTGGCGGGTGACGTGATTGAGACGTCCACCTGCGGCGATGTAATCAGCAGCGTAAGCCATCATCGCGTCCCGGAGCGCCATCCAGTCATAGTGGCGTGCTTGCCCGCCATAGATGCGGTGATCGACATCGGCAAGGATCGAGGTGTTGTGATAGGCGGCGCGGCCGAGCATCACGCCGTCCATGTATTTCAGGTGCTCGCCCGCCTGATCGAGATCGGCAATGCCGCCATTGATGCCGATGAAGACGCCAGGATTTTCCCGTTTCATGCGAGAGACGAGTTCATAGTCGAGCGGCGGAACCTCGCGGTTCTCCTTCGGCGACAGACCCTGTAGCCAGGCTTTGCGGGCATGAACCCATACGGCATCCGCGCCAGCCGCAACCACCCGCGCCAGAAAATCAGGCAACACCGTTTCAGGCTCCTGGTCATCGACCCCTATGCGGCATTTGACTGTAACTGGTACCTCAGCGACCGCCTTCATGGCGGAGACACACTTTGCAACGAGGTCGGGCTCGCGCATCAGGCAGGCGCCAAAGGTACCCGATTGCACGCGGTCCGAAGGGCAGCCGACATTGAGATTGATTTCATCGTAACCATAGCCGCTGGCGATCCGCACCGCCTCGGAAAGCTTGACGGGATCAGACCCGCCGAGCTGAAGGGCCACGGGATGTTCCTGCGGGTGATAACCGAGCAACCGCTCGCGCTTGCCATGGATGATGGCATCGGCAACGATCATTTCGGTGAACAGCAGGGCGCGCTTCGACAATTGCCGGTGCAGAAACCTGCACCTCGTATCGGTCCAATCGATCATGGGTGCAACGGCAAAGATTTTTTCGCCGCTGGCAAGCGCTTGTCTGTACATGGGTAAACCTCTTTTCGACGGCTTGTAAAACAAAAGACCGTAAAAAGCCAGTTTTGCAGGCGACGTCATTTTGAACTGGAAATCGCCCCGGAATCGCGGGACAAGACTTGCAGCTTCAAGAGACGACAGGAAATCCCCATGGCCGCCACCGTCATCCCCGCTCCGAAACCCGTTCTGCTGCCCGTCGCAGGCACGGAGGAGCTGTTCCCCGTGCGGCGGGTCTATTGCGTTGGCCGCAACTACGCCGACCACGCCATCGAAATGGGACATGATCCGTCGCGCGAGCCGCCCTTTTATTTCCAGAAGAACCCGGACAATCTGCTACCCGCTGGCAATGACTTCCCCTACCCTCCGCTGTCCTCCAATGTCCATTACGAGGTGGAGTGTGTCGTGGTTCTGAAGAGCGGCGGCGCGGATATCCCGGCGTCCGAGGCGTTGGATCATGTGTGGGGTTATGCCGTCGGCATCGACATGACGCGCCGCGACCTTCAGGACGTGCTGAAGAAGATGGGCCGCTCCTGGGAAGGCGCGAAGGCTTTTGAATATTCCGCTCCGATCTCGGCCATCGTTCCGGCAGAAAAAATCGGCCATCCCTCAACCGGCGCGATCTGGCTCGATGTCAACGGCGAACGCAAGCAGACGGGCGATCTCGCGCAGATGATCTGGAAAGTGCCGGAAGTGATTGCCGAGCTTTCCAAGCTGTTCACCCTTTCCGCTGGTGATGTGATCATGACTGGCACACCGGCCGGTGTCGGCCCGATCGTGCGCGGTGACAGGATAGAGTGCGGCGTCGATGGCGTCGGCACGCTCTCGGTCAAAATCGCCTGATCGGCAGGAAACGCAACGGAAGGACACCGCCATGCCGCTCTACCGTCTCGCCGACCGGGTACCGCAGACCCCTGCCCCGGATCGTTACTGGATCGCACCCGATGCCAATGTCATCGGCGCCGTCATACTGGGTGAGGACGTCGGCATCTGGTTTGGTGCAACGCTGCGCGGCGATAACGAACCGATCAGCGTCGGGCGCGGCACCAACATCCAGGAAGGTGTGATGGTGCATAGCGACCCCGGCTATGCCGCCACGATCGGCGATAGGTGCACCATCGGTCATCACGCCATCGTCCATGGCTGTACCATCGGCGATAATTCGTTGATCGGCATGGGCGCGACGATCCTCAACGGCGCAAAGATTGGCCGCAATTGTCTCGTCGGCGCCAACGCGCTGGTGACGGAGGGCAAGGAGTTTCCGGATAATTCCCTGATCGTCGGCTCACCCGCGCGCGCTATCCGCACGCTGGATGACGACGCCGTGGCGAGCCTTCGTCGTTCGGCGGAAAAATATATCGAAAACTGGAAGCGTTTTTCGAGGGATCTGACGATCATCGAAAAATGATCGACGGCGGACAACATGCCAGCCCCTTAGAATTGCCGTTATGCCGCGCAGGCAGCGCAGAGGCCGCGGATTTCGATCGTGGTTTTTTCCGCCTTGAACTTGCTATCCTTCACCCAGCGCTCGAGGCGATGGTCGATCTCGTGATCGTGGAATTCCGTCACCTGCCCGCAGGATTCGCAGATTGCGAAGGCCACCGTTCCATGGTGTTGCGAGCAGCACTCCGCCTGCGTGTGAGTGCAGGCGACAAAAGCGTTGAGGCTTTCCAGCCGGTGGACGAGACCGAATTCCACCAGTTTTTCCAGCGCCCGGTAGACCTGGAGCGGCGCGCGGAAACCGTCATCCCGCAGCTTGTCGAGGATCATGTAGGCGCTGAGCGGCTGTTGCGCATTTGAAAGCGCGTTCATGACCAGCGACTGGTTCTTGGTGAGATTCTGCTGGGTCTGCGCATTCATGGCTTGCCTCCTTCATCCGCGGAGCGGGAAAAACCCGGCGCCGGCAACAGGCTTATAACGAACAGGATCACCGCGGCAACCACGATGGATGGCCCGGATGGCGTGTCATAGGTCAGCGAGCCGAACAGGCCGCCGACAACCGCCACCGCACCGATCAGCGAGGCCACCACCGCCATCACCTCCGGCGTGCTGGAAAAACGCCGCGCTGTCGCGGCCGGAATGATCAGCAGCGAGGTGATGAGCATGATGCCGACAACCTTCATCGCAATCGCGATAACGAGCGCCATCAGCAGCGTGAAGATCAGTTTCGACCGTTCCGGGTTCAGCCCCTCGGCTTCCGCCAGCTCCGTATTAACGGTAGAGGCAAGCAGCGACCGCCACAGGAACACCATGGAGACAATGACAATCAGTCCGCCGCCCCAGATCAGTCCGATATCACTGCGGGTGACGGCGAGAATATCGCCGAACAGGAATGAGACGAGATCGATGCGGACCCAGCTCATGAAGGCGACGATGACAAGACCGATCGCCAAGGCGGAGTGGGACAGGATGCCCAGCAGCGCGTCGGCGGAAAGAGCCTGCCGTCTTTGCAGGAAAATCAAAAGAAGCGACACGGCCGACGCGACCAGAAACACGCTGACAATGAGATTGAGCTGCAGCAGCAGAGACAGGGCAACGCCCAGAAGCGCCGAATGGGCCATGGTATCCCCGAAATAGGCCATACGCCGCCAGACGACGAAGCAGCCAAGCGGACCGGCGGTCAACGCAACACCGATGCCGGCGACCATGGCGCGCACGAAAAAATCGTCAAACATGGCGCTCTCCCTGGCGCGAGTTCCCGCGGGCGTCGTCGCCATGTTCATGGCCGCAGCCGCATTGGTCATGGTCATCGTGGTGGTGCCGTTGGTCATGACGATCATGCGCGTGGTCATGATGTGGATCATGCGCGTGATGATGCCCGTCCTCAGGGTGGCAATGGTCCGTCACCGTGCCATCCGCATGTTGCACCCGTCCGTCGGGCAAATGGGTGTGATCATGATGGTGACTGTAAATGGCAAGCCCTTTCGCAGCCGCGCCACCGAAGAGGCGCATATATTCCGGGCTCTGGCTTACCGCCTGTGGCGTGCCACGGCAGCAGACATGGCCGTTGAGGCAGATGACCGTATCGGTTTCCGCCATCACCACATGCAGATCATGCGAGATTAACAGAATTCCGCATTTACTTGAATTTCTGATATTTTTTATCAGATCATAAAGCGCGATCTCGCCGGAGAAATCGACCCCTTGAACGGGTTCGTCAAGAACAAGGAGGTCGGGCTTGCGGGCAATGGCGCGCGCTAGAAGCGCCCGCTGGAACTCCCCACCGGACAGATGCTGCACCTCGGCATTGGCAAGATGCGCGATGCCGGTCGCATTCAGGGCGGCATCGATGTCGCGGGCGGCGAGCGGCCCTGTCAGTGTCATCAGTCGGCGCACCGAAAGCGGCATTGTCCAGTCGACCGAAAGCTTCTGCGGCACATATCCCACTTTAAGACCAGCCTTGCGGGCAACCACCCCCTCGGTTGGTTTGACGACACCGATCGCCATTTTCGCGCTCGTGGATTTGCCGGATCCGTTCGGCCCGATCAGCGTGACGATCTCGCCTTTGCTGACGGAAAACTCCACGCCGCGTACCAGCCAGCGGCCGCTGCGCTGCACGCCGGCATTGGCAAGGGAAACCAGAATGTCGTTGCCCATAGAGGCGGAATGAAGCATGGGATTGTCCGTTCGACGATATTGCCTACCGCTATCGCATACGTTATAGAGTTACGCAATAAATGTAATAACATAACTATACTGGTTCAAGTGGAGTGCATCGCATGAAATCGTTCCTGATCCCGCTCATGGCATCCGTGGCCATTGCAGCCGCGGCCTCCGGCGCCACTGCCGCACCCGATGTCGTGGTCTCGATCAAGCCGGTCCACTCCCTCGTTGCAGCCATCATGAAAGGTGTCGGGGAGCCACAGCTGATCGTTGATGGTGCGGCCTCTCCCCATACCTATAATCTGCGGCCGTCCAATGCACGCAAGCTTGAAAATGCGGATGTGGTCTTCTGGATCGGGCCCGGGCTGGAGGCATTCCTCGAAAAGCCGCTGGAGGCGCTTGCCAGCAAAGCGACCGTGGTGGAACTGGAAGATGCCAAAGGATTGGAGAAATTGCCTTTCCGCGTGGGCGGCCCCTTCGAAGCCCATGACGATGGCGACGAAGCCCACGATGCGCACGACGCACACGCCGAAGCAGGCGGCGCGCACGATCATGGGCACGACCATGGCGACGGCCATGAAGATCATGACCACGGCGCGTACGACACGCATCTCTGGCTGGACCCCGCCAATGCCAAGGCCATGGCGCAGGAAATCGAAACCGCGCTGATCGCGGCCGACGCCGGCAATGCCGCGACCTATCAGGCCAATACGAAAAAGCTGATTGACGATCTCGATGCACTTGACGCCGAACTCAAGGAAACCGTTCAACCGGTGAAGGACAAGCCGTTCATTGTCTTCCACGACGCCTACCAATATTTCGAGCACCGCTACGGCGTAAAAACGGTCGGATCGATCACCGTCAGCCCGGAAACCCTGCCCGGCGCCGACCGTGTGAAGCAGATGCAGGAGAAAGTCCGTCAGCTCAGTGCAACCTGCGTTTTTGCCGAACCGCAATTCGAGCCGAAGCTGATTTCAGTCATCACCGAGGGCACTGCGGCAAAATCAGGAACGCTCGATCCCGAGGCGGCGACGCTGGAGCCTGGCCCCGACCTCTACTTCAAACTGATGCGTGGCATCGCCGCATCACTGAAGGCGTGCCTGTCCTAACAGGCAATCCCGACGCCTCCGAAGCAAATAGGTGAGCGAAGCGCTTCAAGCCCTATGGCTTTGGCGCCATTGAAGACCATTCCGGCCGGGCAACGCTCTGAAGCGTTTCAGGCATCGCGCCATTGATGCGGGCGAGCAGGGCTTTTGCAAGCTCCCTGCCCGCCAGCTTGATGTCTTCATTGACAGTGTGAATCTGCGGCTTGATCCAGTTCAGGAATTCGGCCGACTGTTTGGAGACGATATCGACGTCCTCGCCGATCTTCACACCCGCGGCCTCGAAACCGGCCACCAGCGCGAAGGTGCTGCTTCCGCTGATCGAGACGATACCATCCGGACGGTCGTCGGATAACATCAGCTTCTGGCCAAAATCGCGGATTTTCTCCAGCGGCGTTTCGCTGGTGATGGCATCGAAAGAGAACTCGGTCAGACCGAAATCCCTGATGGCGCGATTGAAGCCCCTGCGGGCATGGTCATGGAACGAAAAGCGCGACGGCGGAACGATCACCGCAAGCCTTTTGCGGCCGCATTGCGCCAGCCGCTCAACCGCCTCATAGGCGTAGGTCTCGTTGTCGAAATCGTGAAAGGCGTGGTCGATGCCCATATCCGACCGACCATGCGTCACGAATGGCATATTACGCTCGGTCATGAGCCGGACGCGCGGATCGTTCGGCTCGATCTTCGAGATGATCACCCCATCCGCCGAGCCAGTATCAAGGATGTAGCGGATCGGCGCCATGGAATCCTTGGCATGGATGTGGGGTGTAACGACGAGATGATATTGCGTCGAGGAAAGAACCTCTGTGATGCCGAACACCATCTGGCTGGTGAAACCCATCAGCTCTTCATCGACGCTAAGAACAAGGGCGATCACATTGGTCTTGCCCGTGCGCAGGCGCACGCCGGCGCGGTTTGGCTGGTATCCGATCTGGCGGGCGATGAGCCGGACGCGCTCTTTGGTTTCAGCGCCAATGTCGGGCGCATCCTTCAGCGCGCGGGAGACCGTCGTGATGCCGAGACCGGTCATATAGGCGATCGTTTTCAAGGTTGGACGCTCGCCCGTCGTCGCGGATGTGTCGTCCCTGCCGGATTTGCCAGTATCGTTCATGTCATGTCGCCGCGCTTTAGAGAACAGTAATCATAGATAGGTTTTGCGCGGTTGCAAAGGCAAAGCTCCGCGCTCGAAGTCTCGCCGAACCCATTGCACCCTCCGAACCGTCTAAAACGATGCAGTCATAGGGAAAATTCTCGCATTTCCTGCTCATAGACGGCTTTACATCTGAGGAATGGCGAATGCGCTATCTGATAATCTAGATAAGAAAAATATGCTATCGTATTGATATAATGCCTTAAGATGAGAAATAATTCAAAACGAGAGCCTGAAACTTTGGGCACCTTAAGGTGTTTTTGATGCGTTCAGAGGAATGACGGGGCGATTGTTTTACGGTAACGTTACCGAAGGGAGGAAATCGCAAAGCCGGATTAACGTTCGGCGACCGAGTTGCGAACAGTTGTTCCCCCAGATTCTGACACAAGCCTGCACCATAATGCCGGCCATTCTTCGTTGAGTTTGATGCAACCAGGGTTCGATCATGTTTTCTTCTTCCTCGCCTGAAACCGTCATCGATCTGGCCGGGCTCTGGCGCCTCACCTCTGCGGAAGGAGATCATGCCGCTGAGCTTTCCGTTCCCGGAGATGTCCACACCGCACTGAAGAACGCAGGCATCATCCCCGACCCCTATCACGGCGCCAACGAAAAGCTCGTGCAATGGGTGGCTGAGAGAGACTGGATGATCGAGCGTACGTTCATTCTCGATGAGGCGGATGCCAGCTGGTATCTGGATATCGAGTACCTGGATACGGTCGCCATCGTCTTCGTCAATGATGTACCCGTGTTGACGGCGGATAATTGCTTCCGCCGCTACAGGCCGGATGTCTCGCGCGCGCTCCGGCCGGGCGAGAACACCATCCGCATCCATTTCCATTCCAATATCGCCGCCGGCAGAGAGCGGCAGGCGCGGGAACCATTTTACATTCCCTATCATCCGGGAAACTCGCCGATTGCCAATGGGAACATGCTGCGCAAGCCGCAATGCCATTTCGGCTGGGACTGGAACATCGCCATCGCCCCCTTCGGCCTCTACGGCAAAATCCTGCTGAAGCGGCTCGACACGGCACGGGTCGAACATATCGTGACGTCGCAGCACTATGTAGAAGGCGGCGTCGAGCTGCATGTGGCCGTGACACTCTTTGCCGATGGACCGGCGAGCCTGCCAGTCTACCTGTCCCTCAATGACGAAAGGCTGAGGCTTGATTGCGGCGTTGGCGCCGGCGAAACGGTGGTGCGGCACGTCTTCTTTGTCGAGAACCCCGAACTCTGGTGGCCGGCAGGCAGTGGCGAGCAGACGCTCTATAAGCTGACGGTGGAACTTCCCGACGAGACGGCAACCCGCCAGATCGGTTTCAGAACCATCGAGCTTCTGACCGATAAGGATGAGGCCGGCAGCCGCTTCGCCTTCCGTATCAACGGCCGGGAAATCTTCTGCCGCGGCGCCAACTGGATTCCGGCAGATGCGCTCTATTCGCTGACAAGCCGCCAGAAAACGGAGGACCTTCTCTGCTCCGCCGTCGAAGCCAATATGAACATGATCCGAGTGTGGGGCGGCGGCTTTTATGAGGAAGACTGGTTCTACGACCTCTGCGATCGCCTTGGCCTGCTGGTCTGGCAGGACTTCATGTTCGCTTGCAATCTCTATCCCTGCAGCGATGACTTCCTCGATAATGTCGAGCACGAGGTCGATTATCAGGTCAAACGCCTGTCCTCGCACCCCTCCATTGCGCTCTGGTGTGGCGATAACGAGCTGGTGGGAGCGCTGACGTGGTTCGATGAATCCCGAAACAATCGCGACCGCTATCTCGTGGCCTATGACCGTCTGAACCGCACGATCGAAAAAGCTTTGAAGAAGGCTGCCCCGGACGCGCTCTGGTGGCCATCGAGCCCCGCCTCCGGTTACCTCGATTATGGCGATGCCTGGCACGCGGATGGATCAGGTGACATGCATTATTGGTCCGTCTGGCACGAAAACAAGTCGTTCGACAATTACCGCTCGGTCAAGCCGCGCTTTTGCTCCGAGTTCGGTTTCCAGTCCTATACGTCCATGCCTGTCATCCGCACCTATGCGGAAGACAAGGACATGAACATCGCGTCGCCGGTCATCGAGCTTCACCAGAAGAACGCCGGCGGCAATGAGCGGATCGCCGGCACCATGTTCCGTTATTTCCGCTTCCCGAAAGATTTCGAGAATTTCGTGTATCTGAGCCAAGTGCAGCAGGCGCTGGCTATCCGAACGGCCGTGGACTACTGGCGCTCCCTAAAGCCCCATTGCATGGGCACGCTTTACTGGCAGCTCAACGATACATGGCCGGTCGCTTCATGGTCGAGCCTCAATTACGGCGGCGGCTGGAAGGCGCTGCACTATGCTGCCCGCCGCTTCTTCCAGCCGGTCGCGGTGTCTGCCATTCCCTCCGAAGATGGACGTAGGGTCAGCTTCTCGATGGTCAACGATACGGCGGAAGATGTCGAAATCGACATGAACGTCGTGGCGCTCACTATGGACGGCAACCGCGTGCCGTTGAAGTCCGCCAATGGCACATGCACGAGCGACAAAGCGGCAATACTGACCGATATCGATCTGGAGAGCCTTCCAGAAGGTGCCATCCTTGCCTGGAGCTTTATCGCTTCCAACGGCATGACAGGTGAAGGCCACCATGTGCGCGATACCTACAAGGCGCTGGAGCTTCAACCCGCCGGGCTCGAATTTTCCGTCAGCCCACTGAAAAACGGCCAGTACGAAATCGATGTCACTGCTGCCGGCCTCGCCCTCTTCGTCATGCTGGAGACAGATCAGCCGGGCCGTTACTCCGACAATCTCTTCGACCTGGCCGCAGGCGAAACCCGGCGTATCATATTCACCCCGAAGGCGGCCGGCGGAGAGCCGCATTTCCGCATTTTCGATCTTCATACCTGCCCAATCCTCGCCCAGTCCTGGCATTGAAACCATGCGGCGAAAGGCATAACCGTCCCTCTTGGGAATGACAGGTCACCCGCGCCTGTCATCAACATTTCAAAGGGTTGCCGGCCTCTCCCGGCAGCCAGTCATCAGCAAGTGGAGGAAGACCCATGGTTTGGCAACCGGCCGAAAACCGTTACGCGTCCATGAAATACAATCATTGCGGCAAGACCGGCCTGAAGCTGCCGGCGATCTCGCTCGGGCTCTGGCACAATTTCGGCAACGACACGCCGCACCAGACGAAACAGGCCATCTGCCGGCGTGCCTTTGATCTCGGCATTACCCATTTCGATCTCGCCAACAATTACGGCCCGCCGCCCGCAGCGCCGAAACCGCTTTCGGCGAAATCCTGAGGACGGATTTCCGGGGTTATCGGGACGAGATGATCATTTCCTCCAAGGCCGGTTACAACATGTGGCCCGGTCCCTATGGCGAATGGGGCAGCCGCAAATATCTGATATCGTCATGCGACCAAAGCCTTAAACGCATGGGGCTGGACTATGTCGATATTTTCTATTCCCACCGTTTCGATCCCGATACGCCGCTTGAGGAAACCTGCGGCGCGCTGGATCAGATCGTACGCTCGGGCAAGGCGCTTTATGTCGGCATCTCCTCCTACAACTCGAAGCGCACCCGTGAGGCCGCCGCGATCCTGAAGGACCTCGGCACGCCCTGCATCATCCACCAGCCGAGCTATTCGATGATCAATCGCTGGATCGAGGAAGACGGTCCTCGTCGACACACTGGAAGAACTGGGCATCGGCTCCATCGTCTTCTCGCCGTTGGCTCAGGGCATGCTGACGACGAAATATCTCGGCGGCGTGCCTGATGGCAGCCGCGCTTCGCAGAGCAAGTCGCTGAACCCAGCTTTCCTCAACGAGCGCAATGTCGAGAACATCCGCGCGCTGAATGGCATTGCCGAACGTCGCGGCCAGACGCTGGCGCAGATGGCGATTGCCTGGGTCCTGCGCGGCGGCCGCATTACCTCGGCATTGATCGGTGCGAGCCGTGTCGAACAGGTCGAGGATTGCGTGAAGGCGCTGGATAAACCCGACTTCACGCCGGAGGAACTGGCGGAAATCGACCGTTACGCCAGGGATGCGGATATCAACCTCTGGGCAAAATCCGCCGAGCGGGCCTGATACCATGAGCGGGCCGCCCGACACCGTTGGGCGGTCTAACCTGGAAAAAGGAGACATAAATCTGCATCTGAAAGATTAACGTCTTCACCTAACCATCAACAACCATTACACAATTGTAATCTTAAATTCAGTTCCGTTCATTCGTTTATTCGTAAGTTCCTCTCATCGAAACACGAGAGGAAACTTCCATGAAAAAGTTCGTCACCATTCTTCTGGCAGCCACCGTTCTTGCAGCACCGATGGCTCAGGCCCAAAGCCGCCACGACGATCGCCATCGCGGCGTCACCGTCGAGCGTCAGGTCACCACCAAGAAAGTCATCGTCAAGAAGCATCGCTGGGACCGCGGCCAGCGCCTGTCTGCCCGTGATCGCCGCCATGTTGTAGACCGCCGCGACTACCGCCGTTACCACCTCGCAGAACCGCGCCGCGACCAGCGCTGGGTGCGCGTCGACAACCAGTTCCTGCTGATCAATGCCGTCAGCGGCCTGATCGTCGGCCTCGCCGCCGCCCGCTAACTCAAGTCTGGCGAAGAAACGCAAAAGGCCCGCTTGCGCGGGCCTTTTGTCGTTTATCGTTTCAGCCGATCAGAAGCTGTCTGCACCGCTGCCCCAGGGGCCGTGCGGCTTGTCCACACCGTCGGTGCGTTCGAAGCCGTGGGCGCCGAAGAAGTCGCGTTGCGCCTGGATGAGGTTCGCGCTGCCGCGGCCGCGGCGATAGGCGTCGAAATAGCGAGTGCCGAAGCCAGCGCCGAAACCGGCAGGCCGGAGAAGCACGGCGTAGGAAACCACCCTGCGCAGCGGCGCGTCGGTTTCCTTGACGATGGCGGAGAATGCCGGCGTCACGATGAGGTTGGCCACATGCGGATCCTTGGTGAAGGCCGAGGTGATCTCGTCGAGGAATTCCGAGCGGATGATGCAGCCTGCGCGCCAGATGCGGGCGATCGTGGGCATCGGCAGGTTCCAGTTGAACTCCTTGGAGGCGGCCGACATGATGGCGAAGCCCTGCGCGTAGGCACCCACCTTGGCGGCCAGAAGCGCGTTTTCCAGATCGGCGATGAAAGCCTTTTTGTCAGCCGGTGCAGGCGCAACGCTCGGCAGGCCGAAAATCATCTCGGCAGCTTCGCGCTCGACCTTCTGCGACGACAGGATACGGGCAGCACGGCCGCCTCGATGGCGGTTGCGGCGACGCCCATGTTCTGGGCTTCGATGACCGACCACTTGCCGGTGCCCTTCTGGCCGGCCTTGTCGAGGATCAGATCGACCATCGGCTTACCGGTGATCGGATCGGCGGCGCGCAGAACCTTCTCGGTGATTTCGATCAGGTAGGAGTTGAGGCGGCCCTTGTTCCATTCGCCAAAGACATCGGCGATTTCGGCGGCACTCATCTTCAGACCGTCACGCAGGATGCCATAGATTTCGGCGATCATCTGCATGTCGGCATATTCGATGCCGTTATGGATCGTCTTGACGAAGTGGCCAGCGCCGTCATTGCCGAGCCATGCCACGCACGGATCGTCATTATACTTGGCGGAGATCGACGTCAGGACCTTCTCGACGCGCTTCCAGCTCTCCTCGGTGCCGCCGACCATGATCGACGGTCCGTGGCGCGCACCTTCTTCACCACCGGAAACGCCCATGCCGATGAAGGTCAAGCCGCTATCCTTCAGATTGTCGAAGCGGCGGATCGTATCGCGGAAGTTCGCATTGCCGCGTCGATCATGATGTCGCCGTTGGCCAGATGCGGCTTCAGGATTTCCATCTGCTGGTCAACAGGGTCGCCGGCCTTGATCATGATGATGATCGGGCGCGGAGGACGAATGGCGGCAACGAATTCCTCGATGGTTTCGCAAGGGATCAGCTGTCCCTGGCAATGCCCCGGCTTCAGCGTAGAATTTTTTCGTCGCTTCAGGGGTTCGGTTGAATACGGCGATCTTGTTGCCTTTTTCGGCGATGTTGAGCGCCAGGTTCGAGCCCATGACGCCGAGACCGATCAAACCGATTTCTGCCTGTTCCACGGATGTGCCTCCATCTTGCTTTTAGGTGGTCGTGTTGTGGCACCGTAATCACCAAACGGCAAGGCTGAGGGCGACTGAAACGATTAAATTTTGATGATGCAAATCAGCTTTGCATATTTGCGACAGTATGAGCTGTACCGGGATCGTGCTGCACGCCGCTTCAGGACGAAGGCCGGGGGCGGTCGTCACCATCCTCGATTACCCGCCAGGCCGCGCCGTCCATATCCTCGTACTGGCCTGACCTGACCGACCAGAGAAAGGCGAAAAGCCCAAGCGCGCCCAGGAACAGCGCGACCGGAATGAGATAGATGAGCATGTTCATGCCAGTTGCGCTCCCTTGCCCGCAAAGTCTGTTTTCACGTCCTCCCGGAGACGGACGGCTTCAGCTGCACCGGCAAGGGCGCAACGCATTGGCGACGACGATCAGCGACGATGTCGACATGGCAATCGCCGCGATCATGGGCGTTGCGTAACCAGCGATCGCGATTGGCACGGCGATGATGTTGTAGCCTATGGCCAGCGCAAAGTTCTGCCTGATGAGCCGGCCGGCCTGCTGTGATGTCGCGATCGCGAAAGGCACGGCGTCGAGGTTCTCCTGCATGAACACGAAATCAGCAGCCTGCCGGCCGATATCGGCGGCAGTGGCAGGCGCCATGGAAACATGGGCGGCAGCAAGCGCCGGCGCATCGTTGATGCCGTCGCCGACCATCAGCACCCGGCGGCCCTCGCCCGCAAGCCGGGCGCAGCGCGCCGCCTTGTCCTTGGGCGAAAGGTCCGCGCGCCAGTTGCCGATGCCCAGCCGCTGCGCCATGGCACTAACGGCGGCGGCCCGGTCTCCCGAAACGATTTCCTGAGTAAAGCCACGGGCCGCCAAGTTGCGCAATGCCGCAGCAGCGCCAGCGCGGGGATTGTCCTCGAAGCCGAAGCTTGCCAGATGCCGGCCATCGAGAGACAGCACCACTTTCCGACCGCGCATCACCATTATTGATCCGTGTTTCATCCGGGCAGGCGAAACGGCGATTGCCGAGCCGGTAGATGCCCGCCTCCGTTTCGGCCTCGACGCCCGACCCCGGAATTTCGCGCACGACATCAAATGCCGGCATGGCTCCGCGATAGGCGGCGTGCAGCGCCTTGGAGAGCGGATGGCGCGAATGGGCTGAAAGCCCCGCAGCAATTGCCATGGTCTCAGGCTTCACATTCCTGGTCTCGACCAGTTTGGGCTTGCCACCGTCAACGTACCGGTTTTGTCGAACAGCACGGTGTCTATTTCGGCCAAGCGCTCCATGGCTGAGCCTTCCTTGACCATGATGCCGTGCCGGAAGAGCCTTCCTGCGGCAACCACCTGCACGACGGGAACGGCAAGGCCGAGCGCGCAAGGGCAGGTGATGATGAGAACCGCTATGGCGATCAGCATTGCCTGTTTCCAGTCGCCGCCAAGGAAACCCCAGCCGAGAAATGTCACCAGCGCGAGAAGATGCACGACGGGCGAATAATAGCTCGCGGCACGGTCGGCGATACGACGGTAACGCGCGCGCCCGCCTTCGGCCGCCTCCATCAGGCCGATGACCTCCGACAGGAAAGAGTCTCTGGCCGTGGCCGTCACCCGCGCCACAAGCGAACCGGTGAGATTGAGTGTCCCCGCCTGCAGGCTGTCGCCCGCTGCAACGCGGCGCGGCGCGCTTTCGCCGTTGACGATGGACATGTCGAGATCGCTGCTGCCGCTTTCAACCACGGCGTCCACCGCCACTCGGTCCCCTGCCGCAATCGAAATCGACATTCCCGGCTGGATATCCGAGAGCGGGCGATATTCTCGTATGCCGCTCTCACCCAGCACGGTCGCACCGCGCGGCGAAAGGCGGGCGAGCCCGGCGATGGCCGAGCGCGCCTTGTCGCGCATGATATGGTCCAGCGTGCGTCCGATCAGCAGGAAGAACAGCAGCGACACGGTCGCATCGAACCACGCATGCTCGCCATGATGAATCGTTTCCCACAGCGAAACGGCGTAGGAGAGCGTGATGGCGAGCGCTATCGGCACATCCATATTGGTGCGGCCATGTTTCAGCGCATTCCACGCCGATTGATAAAAGAACACGACCGCCATAGATCAGCGCCGGTGCGGCAATCATCGCCGAAATCCAGTGGAACATGTCACGCGTCCGCCGCATCCGCCCCAGACCAGACGGAGACCGAGAGCAGCATGATATTGGCGGACGCAAAGCCGCAGAGCGCCACGGCCCTGATCAGCTGCGAGCGCAAGGCGTCCGAAGCATCCTGCCCACTGGCGAAAAGATGCGTACGATATCCCGTCGCAAGGATGGCGCGCGCAATCTCGGCGGGATCGGTCCTGACGCCATTGATCTCTTCTCTCCAGACGACCGCCACCCGTTTCGATGACAGGTTCACCCGCGCCCGCTCGACTTGCGGCAGGTGGCGAAGCGCGGTCTCGATGGTGGTGATGCAGGCGCCACAATAGACATCGGCACGCTGAGGTCAGTCTGGCGTAGTCCCTGCCCCAGATCGCGGCTCGCCAGCATCAGCTCTTCCGACGATGGCGGATTGACGGGCTCGCCCAGCTGCAACGACCCTTCCGTTCCCGGTGCGCAGCAGCTCATTTGCGCCCCCTGACGACGGCGAATCCGCGTACCCTCATGCACGATGATCCGGCCATCCTTGACGGCTGTCACTTCCACGATCCACTGGCCCGGCAGCATGTCGTGGGCGGCCGTGAAGACACCCGTCGAAACCGGGGTGAGTTCCATGTCGAAATTCTGGCTCTCGCCCACGGGCCGGCGGAAATGTGCCGTCACCGTATCCGTGTCGACCGGCCCGTATCGGGATGGAAGACCTCGTAACGCACGGTGTTTTCGTCAACCATGAGGTTGCCCCTGATGCCGGTCGCGGCCCTCGCCTTGGCGGCCTCCGCCTTGGCGTTGAACTGCTGGCTGGCGACATAGGTGTTGGGCACGACAAGCCCGCTCCAGCTGTGAACCGCGTTCCAGGCCATGATCATGTTGACGGTGATGACCGTGCCGAAGAACAACACCATGACGCCGAGCATGTGCCAGCCGGTGAATGTGAAACCGGAGGCGCGTTGATTGTTCACTGTCATTTTTTCACTCCGGGAGCATTAAAAACCGCATCGTATCTGGCCGTTTTCGTGGCCAGCCGTATCGCTGACGATAAATTCGAAATTCTCCGCCGTCCGCGAAATATCCTCGCCCGAAAGGGTGACGAAGACCTTGAGTGTTGTCGCCTCGTCCGGTTTCCACCGTCACCTCGAAGGCACGGGCGGCATTATCGGCCATGCCATTGATCTTCATCACCGCATTCGGAAGACCACCGATGGTCAGGCTCATTACGCGCGGCTGCGGCACCATGTTGAGAATTGCGCACGGTATAGCCGTTGCGGATCGAACCGTTGGATTCCAGGACATATTGCGGATTGCGGTCATGCAGGACGTTGACCGCCAGCCGCTCGCGCGTCACCAGCGCAACAGCATACCGATGCCAACGGCAGCCCAGATAGCCGTATAGAGCAGCGTACGTGGCCGGAAGATGATACGCCAGTTAAAGTGGCGCACACGATTGCTGAAGCTGCCATCCTCCTTGCGCACATTGTCGGGACGGATCGCGTGCTGGCCATTGCCGGTCGCAAGCGCCATGTTGGATTGATATTCAGCAAGCGTCGCATAAGCGATCAGCCCACGCGGCTTGCCGATCTTGTCCATCACCCCGTCACAGGCATCGATGCAGAGGGCGCAGGTGATGCATTCCAGCTGCTGTCCGTCCCTGATGTCGATGCCCATGGGACAGACCGCCACACAGGCATTGCAATCGACGCAGTCGCCAATGCTCTCCCCCGCGGCCGCGGCCTTTTTAGCGTGCCGCGAGCGCGGCTCGCCCCGCCAGTCATTGTACGTGACGACAAGCGAATTCTCATCCAGCATCGCCGCCTGAATACGCGGCCAGGGACACATATAGGTGCAGACCTGCTCCCGCATCAGCCCGCCAAACACATAGGTGGTGCCGGTCAGGATCGCGACGGTAGTGTAAGCGATCACAGGGCGCTTCACCGGTCAGGAACTCTCTCGCCAGGGTCGGCGCATCGGCAAAATAGAAAATCCAGGCACCACCCGTCAGAACGCCGATCACCAGCCAGATCGAATGCTTCAGCACCCGCTTACGCAATTTGGCAAACGTATAGGGCGCCGCATCCAGTTTCATGCGCGCATGTTCTGTCGCCCTCGATCGCCCTTTCGACGACCAGAAACAGATCCACCCAAACGGTCTGCGGACAGGTATAACCGCACCAGGCACGCCCGACCGCTGATGTGACGAGGAACAGCCCCAGCCCCGCCATCACCAGCAGGCCCGCCACGAAGAAGAACTCCTGCGGCCAGATCTCGATGAAGAAGAAATAAAAGCGTCGGTTGGCGATATCGATCAACACCGCCTGATCGGGTGCATAGGGTCCACGATCCCAGCGCAGGAACGGCGTCAGATAATAAATGCCAAGCGTGATCAGCATCACCAGCCATTTGAACCGCCGGAACCGGCCCTCGGCGCGCTTGGGGAAAATCTTCTTGCGCGCTTCATAGAGCGGTTTGCGCGTTTTCGCGGAATTGACGGCTTCCGCCTCCAGCCTTTCAACCGGCTGTTGCGGGCGATCCTGTCCGGCGCGATAGATGTTCATGATAGGAGTCCATTTTTATCTCCTTGCTTTCTCCCATCTCCGCGGTGAAACATCCTTGACTTACATCAAGTGAAGACAAAGTGGCGCAGTCAGAGGAACCAGCACCACCCGGGGAGGACAAGATGCCTGTCATGCAATCGAGAATCATTCATCTGTCTGTCGAAAGACCGTGGCGGAGGTCTACGACTTCGCCGCCGCTCCGGAGCACATGCCCCGCTGGGCTGCCGGACTTGCGGGCGGCCTCAAGCCCGATGGTGAAGACTGGATCGCCGAAGGCGGGCCGCTGGGTGAAGTGCGCGTCAATTTTGCGCCCCGCAACGAATTTGGCGTCATCGACCATGTCGTGACATTGCCCGACGGCCTGAAGGTCTATAACGCGCTCAGGGTCACCCCGAATGGCAGCGGCACGGAAGTCAGCTTCACATTGCTTCGTCTTGAGGGCATGACGGATGAGGACTTCGAGCAGGACACCAAGGCCGTCACGGCCGATCTGCAAACCCTGAAACAACTGCTCGAAGCGAACTGAGGGAGTGAGTGATGACGGAAAATATCGATGACAGACGGATCGACTATGTCGAATTCAACGTCGTTGACATCGAGCGTAGCAAAGAATTCTACGGGGGCGCGTTCGGTTGGACCTTCAAGGATTACGGTCCGCAATATTGCGAGTTTTCCGACGGCCGCCTGACGGGCGGCTTCACCACCACGGCGCCGGTTTCGGCCACGGGCGGACCGCTCGTCATTCTCTATGCCGCCGATCTCGAGGATGTGCAGCGGCGTGTCGAAGCCGCCGGCGGCCAGATCAGCGTCGCGATTTTCGCCTTTCCTGGCGGCCGACGTTTTCATTTCACCGATCCGGATGGATACGAACTGGCCGTCTGGTCGAAAAACTGATCGGCAGGAATCCGCCATGACTTTGACAAACGCCGCCTTTTTCGTTGATCGGGATCGATCATATCGTCTTCATCGTTGACGACATGGTGCGGGCACTCGATTTTTACCGGAACGTGCTTGGATGTACTGATGGTTACTCTTACCCTGCTCTCGGGATGGAACAGGTCTGGTGCGGCAATGCCCTGATCGTGCTTTGGGATGTCACGCACCCCGGTGGCACAAAGGCTGCTCCGCCCGTCGCCGGTGGACGTAATGTCGATCACATCTGCATCGCGACCGGTCCTTTGAACCACGATGCGCTTCGCGCCCATCTGGCGAAATTCAACGTCACGATAGAACAGGAAGCCTTTCACGGCGGCGCGCGGGGGATGGGACACTCGTTCTATTTCCGTGATCCCTTCGGCAACAAGATCGAGTTGAAGGGACCCGCCGAATATCCGGATGGACGGGCCGAAAACGCCTGATCCGAACGAAAAAAGGGCGCCACAGCGGCGCCCTTCCTTACATTCCGAGTGCTTCACTCGCCGCCACCCAGCGAGTGAACGAAGATGGCCAGCTGCTTGACCGTCGTATCGCCAAGACGTTCGCCCCAGGCAGGCATCACCCCGTGTTTCGGCGAGCGTATCTGCGCAACAATCCCTTCTCGCCATGGGCCTTCAGCCAGATCGCATCGGCAAGATTGGGCGCGCCGAACTCGCGGTTGCCCTTGGCGTCTTCGCCGTGGCACGAGGCACAATTGTCGGCAAAGAGCTGTTTGCCGGGTTCGACAAGCGCCGGGTTGGATGGCGTTCCCGTCAGGCTCACGACATAGGCCGCAACCTCGCGGATTTCATCCGACTTCAGAATGTCGCCGAAAGCCGGCATTTCCGACAGACGGGTGTCAGGATCATCGGCAAAACGGATGCCGTGCTTTACCGTCGTATAGATATCGTCGACGCTGCCGCCCCACATCCAGTCGTCATCATTGAGGTTGGGATATCCCTGCCCGCCCTCGGCACCCGAACCGTGGCACTGGATGCAATTGACCTTGAATGCGGCCGCGCCGCCGGAAAGGGCGAATTGCCTCAGTGTCGGGTCTGCCTGGATGTCCGCAAGCGACGAACTGGCGATCTTGTCGACGAAAACGCTCTGCGACTGTTTTGCAGCAGCAAGATCGGCAGCGATCTCGCCGCGGCTGTTCCAGCCGAGGACGCCCTGCGTCGCGCCTGAGATCAGCGGCCATGCCGGATAGGCGATGGTGTAGCCGATAGCCCAGAGGATCGTGAAGTAGAAGGTCCATACCCACCAGCGCGGCATGGGGTTGTTCAGCTCGCGGATACCGTCCCACTCATGGCCGGTGGTTTCAACGCCGCTGATTTTATCGATGTGTTTTTCGGACATGTTCAGTCCTCCCTGAGCGGAATGCTGGCCGCATCGTCGCGGCCCTTTTCGAGCCGGGGCGAAGCGTGAAGATGACGACGCCGGCAAAAAACAGGGTCATGGCAAGCAGGCCCCAGCTGTCGGCGAAATGGCGCATGGCCGTGTAGGTTTCCATCGTTTCGCCTCCTCACCGATATCCGGCGGCATCGTCATAGGTCGAGAAATCGACCAGCGTGCCGAGCATCTGCAGATAGGCGACCAGCGCATCCATTTCGGTAAGCTTTGCCGGATCGCCATCGAAATCTCCGACCTTCGCCTTCGGTAGCGCGCCAGAAGCTCGCTCGTATCGGCAGTCGGATCAGCCTGCGCCTTCATGTCGGCACCCGCCTTTTCGATCATCTCGTCGCTATAGGGAACGCCGACCGCGCGGTTTGCCTTCAGCTCCATGTCGACATCCGTCACCTTCAGTGCCGTCGTCTTAAGGAACGCGTAGGACGGCATGATCGATTCCGGCACCACCGAGCGCGGATCGGCGAGGTGCTGCACATGCCATTCGTTCGAGTAGCGGTCGCCGACGCGAGCAAGGTCTGGCCCTGTGCGCTTGGAACCCCACTGGAACGGATGGTCGTACATGGATTCTGCCGCCAGGCTGTAGTGCCCGTAACGCTCTACCTCGTCGCGGAACGGACGGATCATCTGGCTGTGGCAGACGTAACATCCCTCGCGGATGTAGATGTTGCGGCCGGCCAGCTCCAGCGGCGTGTAGGGCCGCATGCCTTCCACCTTCTCGATGGTGTT
>JANFOE010003238.1:0-50141 GCA_025667525.1 Glebionis coronaria | reverse complement strand
AAATAGAGCTCCTGGTCTAGTGGTTAAGGATGAATGCATCTATACGGCAGGTCGCATGTTCCAACCTTGTAAATGGCAGATTTACAAAAAACATATTTTTAAAAAAACGGGTAAAAAATAAAAAAGGAAGGTGATGACATGGATTAGCAACATGATTATGTGGCATATCCCTCCTCTTATATATAATGTAGAGATATATATATATATATATATATATATATATCATATATATATATACATATATATACATATATATATATATATATATATATATATATATATATATATATATATATATATATATATATATATATATATATATATATATATATATATATATATATATATATATATATATATATATATATATATATATATATATATATATATATATATATATATATATATATATATATATATATATATATATATATATATATATATATATATATATATATATATATATATATATATATATATATATATATATATATATATATATATATATATACATATATATATATATATATATATATATACATATATATATATATATATATATATACATATATATATATATATATATACATATATATATATATATATATATATATATATATATATATATATATATATATATATATATATATATATATATATATATAAATATATATATATATATATATATATATATATATATATATATATATATATATATATATATATATATATATATATATATATATATATATATACCGAAGGTTTTATTAATTAATGTAATCAATCAAGTTAAAGTTAAATAAATATCTAGTCTTCTTATTTCTATCTTTTATGGAGCAAACACATGCTTGAAATGGTTCTACTTATCCCGATAAAATCCTAACTGGGTAGTATCAATTAGTGCTTTTACTGAGAGACCTCATTGTGGCTTTCGATCTTGGGTTCCAATCATAAAAAAAAGAAAAAAAAAGATTGCCGAATCTTCTACTAGTACATGGGCAACTGTATGGGCCGATGGACTTACGAGCCTTGATCGTTACGAAGGGCGATGCTATGAAAATGTGATTGCATTATAAGGTCGTAATTGAACAGATCAAGCAATTTTGAAGGACATAATCAAAATATAGTGTCGAACAAGTAGGTGTGACTATTGAGTTCTACGGTGGTGAACTAAATTGAATAACTTAGAGTTTTCTTGTTATTGTCAAAAAATGCTAGACGCGCTTAGTGGGCGGACATTTTTGAATTAGATCGTGCTACTCTGAAATCCAATGGTTTTCTTCGAAAACTAAAAATTGGTAGTTCCCTTTCTAATTAAAATTAAACAAACTTTTAATCTTATAAAAAGAATTCTTTTATAAAAAAACTAATAAGTATTTTATTATTATTTTATAATGAGTATATAATAATTATATAATATAACAATTAAAATTAATAAAATTTTATTTTGTTGAATATATTTTCATTCAGATTTTGATGGTGGAAAGTCTTTTTTCCCTATCGACAAGTACAAGAATAAATGGAAAAAATTGTGAATGTAAGATCCAATTAAATTGAATATGATCCAGGAATCTAAAAAATATTAAGAATTCTTTATCTCTCTTAATATCTCTCAATTCTAAAATATAGGACTTGAATTCATGTCAAGTCATTAAATTCCTCCTGATTTATTAGAACTAAAAGAATTTCATTTAAGCATATACTGCTTTAGTTAAAATATTCCATTTGAATTGAAATATGGTCATTCACTATGACCTGCTACGCATCCATGGTTGAATGATTAAAGCACCCAACTAATCCAACTCATAATTGGAGAATTCGTAGGTTTAATTCCTACTATATGCACGCCAATGGGACCCTCCCATAAGTCTATTGAAATTAAATCTGTATCAATGAATATCATCATCTATACATAACAAATTGATGTGGTATATTCATATCATACTTTATGAACAGTAAGACTTAGTAGTTTTATTGAGAATAGAACTCATAGGGAATTAAATCAATTTATGAATGGAATCAGGTATGCAATATTTACAGACAAAAGTATTTGATTATTAAGGAAAATCAATATAATTCTAATTTTGAATGAGGATAACTTGGATAAAAATAAAGCAGTGGGTCGAATTCTTCTTTGGTGTCAAGGTAATCGCGATGAATACCCACCGACTTCAGGGAAAGGTTAAAGAATGAGACCCGTTATGGGATAGACAATGCATTACAGATATATGATCATTACGCTTCAACCGGGTTATTCTATTGCACCTCTTAGAAAGAAAAGAAATTAAATCAAAATACTTAATAGCATGGTGATAAATTTATACAAAACTTCTACCCCGAGCAAACGCAATGGAACCGCCCTGTCAAGTAAAATCCAATCCACGAAATAATTTGATCTATGGACATTATCATTGTGGTAAAGGTCGTAATGCCAGAGGAATCATTAGGGCATAGAGGGGAGGAAAAAAAAGAATCTATAATTTTTTTATTATGGTGTATACTACATTAAAATTAAAATTTCTTACACTATTATAACTGTTATTATTATTATTATTATTATTACTGATCAATAAAAAAATATATGTAAAAAGGGGAGTGTGAAATTCTTTATAGTAAAAAATGCATTTATTTTAATTATTTTGCAAGAACAAGACGAAAAAGAAAGAAATGGAGGATCTGTTGAATTTTAAGTAGTAAGTTTCACCAACAAGATGCGGAGACTTACTTGACATTTGGAATTACACAAAAAAGACTATTTATCTTAAAGAGGTCTGCGGAAAATTCTAGAAAATCGTCAATAGTTGCTGCCTTATTTGTCAAGAAAAACAGAGCACATTATAAAGAATTAATAGGATAGTTGGATAATCAAGAGAGAGAGAAAACTCGTTAACTTGAAGAGTTAGTTTGAATTATTTTCTTAAGTGTGATGAACTTCTTTTCGCTTTTAGCAATTCATGAAAGAATGAATCAGAAAAAACTATAACTATATCAGGTACAAGAAAAGACCTCATGATAGTTAATATGGGACCTCACCACCCATCAATGCATGATTTTCTTCGACTCATTCTTACTCGAGATGGTGAAAATGTTATTGATTGTGAACTAATATTCAGTTATCTACACAGAGGTATGGAAAAAATTGTGAAAAATCGAACAATTATATAATATTTGCCTTATGTCACACGTTGGGATTACCTATGTCCACATAAGAAATAACTGTAAATGCGCCAGCACAATTAGGGAATATTCAAGTCCCAAAAAAGGCCAGTTATATCAGAGCCATTTTGTTGGAGTTAAGTTGTATAGCTTCACATTTGTTATGGCTATGCCCTTTAATGGCAGATATTGGGGCACATAATCCTTTCTTCTATATTTTCCGAGAAAGAGAATTGATAAATGACTTAATCGAAGCTGCCACCGGTATGAGAATGATGCACAATTCTTTTCATATTTGAGGAGTCGCTATTGATTTACGGGGGGAAATGTTGGAGTGAACAAAAAAAGTGTGGGTAGAGCCGGATCTAAGCGTTGGCTCGGTAAGCGCCATGTAGTAAGAGGAGTAGTTGTGAACCCTTTAGACCATCCACATGGGGGTGGTGAAGGAAGGGCCCCAATTGGTGAACAAAATCCCACAACCCCTTGTGTTTATCCTACACTTGGAAAAAGAACTAGAAAAAGGAATAAATATGGTGATAATTTGATTCTTCATCGCCGTAGTAAATAGAAGAGAAAATAGAGTTTCTAAAGAGTTATTGTTCATCAGAAGTTATTATTTATCATGAGAAGTATTGTTTAGCGGAAATTAATTGTTCATCTTGTCGGAGTACAATTCACCTACAATACTGTTCATTGGACTGTCCACGTTACTATTTACCTACACTCTTCATCCCTAAAAAAACACTTTTTTAGTTATTGTTCATCTGTGGAGAAAAATAAATTGGTTATTGTTCGTGGCATCGGGCAGCGGCGATCATGACACGAAAGATGCATTGTCTAAGCTCTTAATGGGTACGGTGGTTGAATATTAGAGTGAGTTTAAAACTCGAGTAACATGTATCTTTAGAGGTTTACATGCTTTGTTTTATGTATCCGGACTTAAAGTGAAGCTACAATTAGAATTGTTCAGGTCTTACTCGAAGCCTACAACTTTAGGAGAATTTTTTTACGTAGCCCGTCTAACAGAGGCTTGTCTTGAGAGAGTTGTAGAGAAAGCACACACAATCGAAAAGAAAGCATATTATTCTACTACATCATCGGAAATTGTGCATGCAATTGAACCATAAGTCGTACCAGAAGTAATTGTTCATGAGGGTTTAATTAGTGATATGTGTGATGGTTTAACAATAGCGGGTGATAATGAAGTGTCACTGGCTTGCTTTACCAAGGCATTACTGATGTACGTCCTTGTGGGTGGTGATGAGGCTATGAGAACAAGGTGATTTTTGAAGGAGTGATGAGTAATACGTCATAGGAAGCAAAAGGCAAAAGAAAGTTGTTGTGTTATGTCCTAGGAAGCGGAATAAGAAAAAGAAAAAAGTGTTGGTAGCGGGAGGAAGGAGACGTACGACCGTGAAACCTATAGGATTAGGAGCGACGAGGTTTTCAGGATTAGGAAGTCGACAAGTAGAAGCGAGTTTTTCCTAAGGGGTCAAGAGGGAATGGTGTACAATTCAAAGAAGGTTATGGAATCTCGGAATCACGAGTTTTTCAAGACATCACCTTAAGGGCAAGGTGGATTCGAATGAGTGGGAAATTATATGCATGGGCTAATGGATAAGACACGAAAAGGACTTTGGATCAAGCTTGAATATCTATGTTTATATTATTTATGTTTATCTAGGAATATCTTTATGTTTTGCTTGTTTAATAAGCTATGTTATCCGGTTATATATAGCGAAGGTTTTATTTATCAATGTAAGCAATCAAGTGTTGGTCTTCAATCTCTGTCTCTTATAGAGTAGGCATACGGTTGAAATAATACTACCTATCTCGATACAATCCTAACTAGATGTATCATCCTGTTTATCATTTGTAAATCATCACTCATTTTAACCATTTCTTTTAGTGTTTAAAAAGAATCAAAATATCTTGTTTTATGTTACAATGATTATGTTTTTTGGCCACATGAAGCTTTATAACCTAATTAGCTCTTTTATATCTTTGTGAAAATATTTTTTTCATTCAATGCTTGAAATGGCGTTTGCCTAATGTATAATATATGTGACACACTTCACCTATTAATCATATTCATATCTTTTCTCAATATTTATTAATACTTCTTTTATTTCAAAATTATTATCTATCGATAAAATACACACAATTAAAAAAAATATTATAATTATAATTTTCTGTCTTTTACTTTTTAAATAAATACATTTTTACCTTTATCCAATTAAAGTATTTAATTTAAAACATTTTTAAAATTTATAATTATAATTTGAACTAAAGATAATATAATAATGTCGGTTTAAACTTTCTATCTAATTTTAGAAGTGAACAATTAATTTGGGACAACTCGAAAAAAATTGTCTACAATTTTGAGACGAATGTACTATAAAAAGTAATGGCATCAAGAATTTTATTTCCGTTCATGTTTAGTGCTCTGATTTTATCTCAATTTATCTTTCAATAATTCATCAACTACTCATTTCGTTGTTGTGGCAATGAAAAATCGTGATAATACATTGATGTCCTAAAATCAACAACTAGTATCGCAGACTCGTAATAGAAGTCACAAAATGATAATAAAAAGTAGACAACGTCAAAGGGTTGCATCATCGTTGCTAAACAAACTGAATAAGTTTGTGGAGAACGGGAGATAGTAAGGCAATGGATTTTCATGGAAGGATGTTTATACAATATTGAAGAATTGGTAGCAGTTACATTCACTACCAAATGAATGTGCTTTCCTTAAACATTTAAGGGTTAGGTAATAAAGGAGAAGAAACAATAGATGAAAAAGTTTAGTTGTAAGCATTAATTGTATTAGCTTTCTTTCAATTCATGAGACTAAATGAAGATGATAGATGATTCAATTGTACATTTTGTATGGGCGGTTTGTCATTTAACTATGCTTTGGGTAATTCGGCAAGTGTGTTGTGTGTAAGAGATAAGTTGGTGTTGGTTAAACAACAAAATCTCGTATTATTTTGTTGGGTAAAAGTTATAAAATACCATATTACTTATTGATTTGTGCCGATTTTAAACACTTAAGCTGTGTTTGTTTTTGAAAAAAAAAGTTTGACTGCGTCTGACGTCTGACCAGTCAGACGCGGTCAGACGTATTGATTGTTTGTTTTTTTTCCGAGTCAGAGGCGGTAAGCATGTAAACATCCGACTGAGTCAGAGTTGGTGGTCAAGTCAGAATATCTTCAACTACCTCTGACAGCCTTCAAAACCCTTCAAACCCTTATATAAATGAGCATCGATCTTCAAATATAAATACCTATCTAGCATCTTTAAGTCGAAACCCACAAGAGCATTTCAAAAAAGCTGTGGATCGTGACTGAGCATAGTTATTTAGAACAAGAAGACAACCATTCTTGAAGATATGAGATGTTAGAAAATGTGTATAAAATGAAACTACTATGCATTTTCACAGATTCTTATATCCTGTGGTTTAGTGACAAAGTCTCTTGATAACGGCGGTGAATATAGATAGCGAAATAGGTTTGTGACTAGTTCATTATAAGTAGGGTTAATTTGGTTAATGGGTTTTTTATTGGGCCAAAATATTTTAAGTTAATATGATCTTTGGGTCTAAATTATTTTTTGTGGGTCAACTCATTTCGCATTGAGTTTTTTATTTTGGGCTCGTTGATATAATTATTATACTATTTCTTATAAAATCGATAAAGATTGTCAACTGTAACTCGTTGTTGGGAAAACTTGAGCTGAAATCGCGTGTTTATGAATTTTAGAATTAATATATACATTCAAGCTACTCATTTATCCTATTGTTATGGTTTAATATATTTAAAAACGGAAAATTAAAATCATTCATACAATTATAAAAAACAAACGACATTATTTCATTCAGATTCAGACTTTGTGACCGCCTCTTACCAATAAGATGTGGTAGTCAGATTCAGACCCAAAACATCTTAATGAAACAAACACCACCTTATTATTTTATCTCGTGAGATTATCATTGTACTTTCAAATTTGTTCTTACTATACCAATATTAGCCTGAAATAACTATATTACCCCCGTCTTCTTCAACATAATTATATTTATTGCCATCGCATCTCACTCTCCTCCATTGCAGTTCTCTCTTTGAAAATACGAATTAATAACAATTTTTTTAACTAATTACACAAAAATACGAATTGACTAACAATTTTTTAACTTAATAATAGCTGACTGAATTCACATATACATAATAATAGCTACTGTGAGCAAATTTTTAGGGGGGGGGGGAGCACTTGCTTCAATCCACTTTATGCTAAATTTTCCTCTCAGATTATGTGGTTGCAATCTCGTGTGTTCTTTTGGTTGGGCTTTTCTCGATTCAGCATCACGGGACACATCGAATTGATTTCTTGTTTGCTCCTGTGGCAACCACAGCTTGGTTGCTATCAATTGCAGGGATTGGAATAAATAACATAATAAAATGGAACCCACGTAAATTTCAAGCTCTTTCACCTATTTACATGATAAAGTTGCTTAAAGAGACACTTGCTTCAGTCCAGATCCAATCTTGTTTTTTTGTTCATAAATCAGACAACCGTTTTTTTTTCGACTAATGATACGAATATGTGTACCTCTCTGATGAATAGCGACAATCTTATAAGGTTGCACTTGCTTATGGCCGTGGTATGATCCCCAATGAGTTTTACAGTAAAAAAGAAAAGATTTTTTAATCAATATGAAAGGAAAAGAGACAAAGGGTATATTAGTCATTTACAAGGGTAGTATAGTCATTTCTGGCTAATATTGGTATAGTCAAAACAAATATGAAAGTACGATGGTAAAGTTACAAGATAAAATAGTAAGTGCTTAAAGTCGGCACAAATAAATAAATAAGATTGTATTTTATAGCTTTTACCCTATTTTGTTCTAAAGTGTTGATTGTTGGTGTCTATGCTCGTAAAAAATTGATAGAAAAACGTATGAATGGGGATTATTTACATGGTTATTGATATATGGTAAGTAAAAACATTGCTGATGGCAAACATGTAAAAAACATGTAATAATAAAAGGTGTCAAACATGTAAAAAAACTAGTAACTTCTTTGTATCACGACTTTAAGTTAAAAAAAACTTTTACTCAATTAAATTAATTATTATAATATCACTTATTTTCTATAAAAAAATTATGTTTAAATAGTGATGTCTTTAAAATTGACGATTCAACATGTTTTAAAATTTAAAAAGTAATTTTATCGCGGAAAAATATCAAAGAATGATATAAACTTATTCAAACCTATATCATCCTCGGATTCCGAATTTGTATGCAGGATAAAGAGATTCAAAAATAATTCGATAATATAGAGTAATGGTATCGCGTAAGCGAGTCTTCTCGAACCTTATCTTTGCAGCTAAGTAATACTTTTGCAAATTACGTTATTAATACAATTTTAAATATTTTGTTTAGAGAAAACAAATCTTATTTTATATAATTTTATTTCGGTTTACCATTTTATTTTCCGAAAAATCTTATGCTTTGAAGAATGGTTCTCAAAAATATAACTAAAGCAAACAAATAAACGAGTAAACTCGTAACAATTAACAATTAATAATCATGCATTAATAATAGATGATCTAATTAATATAAGTCAACCCTAATACTTAAGTAAAAATCTCACTCACAATGTCAAATGGAATGCATCAATCGGTGTAATCATTTGCATAAGTCTTACACACATAAGTCACATAGCACGTAAAAACTTATAAAAAACTTAGGTTGACTTCAAGCACTTTCAAAGTATAGCTAGGGTTTTTTCTCAGCCTTAGCATAAAACTACTAAGTTGTAGCTAACAGAGTCGTGGACCTCCCTCCTAAATTTCAGATTTTTCGAAAATCATGTTAATTTATTAGGAATTTCTTAGTGACGGGGTGTTAAACATTACCACTTAAAAAAAAACTTATAAATCATGTTAAGAGATTTTAACCATTTATTTCCAGGGTTAAGATATATATAAACACTTAGATTAGTATAAACCTATCCAACCAATCATAATCACCTATTTTTTTAAAAACCCACTTCCCACTATTTTTTAAAAATAAAATATCTCACAAACGGTAAATCGTCAAACGAAAAAAATACACAATTGTGACGAGAATTAAATCATCTATCTATCGAGGGGCACATGTATATACTTTCGACGAACTTTTTTTTCGACTTTTTTTTCTTAAGTCAAGTCTGGAGAGAATCATATATGATTCGTCACGAATCATATATGATTTTCAGAAAATCATATATGATGCGTGATATGAATCATATATGATTTTCTGAGAATCCTATATGTTTCTTAACGAATCATATATGATTATCTCCAGACGTGACTTAAGAAAAAAAGTCGAAAAAAAAGTTCGTCGAAAGTATATACATGTGCCCCTCGATAGATAGATGATTTAATTCTCGTCGCGATGATATGTTTTGTTTTACGTAACGATGAACGGTTTGTGAGATATTTAATTTTTAAAAAATTACTTTTTTGTTACATGATAAAAATGAATGGTTGTGATTGGTTGGTTGAGTTTATACTATACTAAAGGTCTATAGGATTTTTTCCTCTATTTCCATGTATACCGATGATCCAATATTAGATTTTTAAACTAGTAATTACGATAAATAATGACTAATAATAATTATACCATGATATCTATCAATTAAATTGCATACAATTCTATGATTTTGTTTGATTAGTTTTTAACCTTAATTAGGTTCAAGAAACCTTAATTCAATCAAATCTTTTTTTTTAAAGCAAAATATAAAGTAGGGACTTTTTTAAGAGATTCTTTCTTTAGTAGGAAATAATCGTTTTATTTATTCCTTTAAAAAGTGTTTGTCTTACTTAATTTAGTAACATTAGTATAATTTTCGTACTATGTTTAATTGAATTTTAAAATTTCAAGTTAAAAATTAAAGTGTCAAAAACGTAAAAAAACATTTACATGAAAAATGGGTCAAAATGTTTGAAACTTTAAGGTTAAGAGTATCGTTTATAGAACATCAGGGGTTATAAATAGCCTTTTTAATTCTCTTATCCCCAAAACAAAAAAGTCAAAACCCACAACAACATCTGCTATCAAACGCGAAGCAACCATTGATTCAAGGTAATTTTTCATTTATATTTATCATATTGATTATCTATATTACAATTAAACCCGTGTGGCATGTTGAATCCTTATTGCATACCAAACAACAATTGGTTACAATTATAGATGGTTTTGATAATTTTAATACTTATTTATTTTTTATCTCCAGCAAACTAATCATTGAAACAGGAACATTCAAAGATCAGGAAGCTGAGTTCAAGTAGTGAGTGGCCTAATTTTTTTTAATTTCGAATCACCAATCTGTCAATGCTATGTATTACAATTTGATTCGTGTTTAAAATGCTTCAGGTTAGATTGAATGTGTGACTAGAGGTCCAAGTGTGGATGGTAATCACATTATTGCATCTAACTAATGATTAAAAAGAAAATTAAGCGAGAACTTTTTATGGTTAACAGTAAGTTAATTCACTTAATTTTTTATGATTTTATTTGAATTCGTGTTTTCTTTTTTGTTAGCATTGTTAATATATTGGGCACGAGATAACGCATGGGTTCCAGAACTCCAAGTTAATGATATCGCTGATAACTTTTTTTCTTCTCCTGGTTTGTATGAATATTCTCAGAATTATTTGGAGATTTTGTCAATGTGTGTGAGTTAAGTCTGTTTTAGCTGATTTGGAAATGTTAGAGATTTGGCTAAATGCCATTCTTTTGATATCAACAGTTTTGAGTTTGCTACTACAAACTTCGTTTTAAAATAATCTTATGACTAAGTAATAAGTTGTTTTAATAAGTGATCTCAAGAACAAGCTTGATGATTAGATATCCTGTTTTCCTTAATGAACATGGTCATTTAAACCGATTTCCTTAGTGATTCTTAACGCCTAACCAACTTTCATCTTACTTTATAGGTAGTCTCAAGTTTGTTCCTATAATAGTCTTATATGTGGTGTAAAATTGTACTTTTTGTTAATGACCCGTGCATCTTTATACTTGCACTATAATGGTTGTCTATAAACATTCACGTTAGTTATCCCTAAACTAAGAACTCAACCCCTGCTTATTTATGCAGGCCAAGCCAGAGGTAATGGATAGGGTACGAGGCGTTGTCACAAACCAGCTTTCTCTAAAAGATGACATTCAAGGTACTCGTGATTAAAGTTCTCTTCCCAGGAGCTGATTCACTTTACACGGTATAACAATATATTAAAATCTTTATTTCTGGTCTTTTCTTAAGCATTAACAGTACTCCATTGCATTCAATACTTCATAGTTCATACATCCATGTTCTTATTAAAGTTGATAAAATGAGTTCATGACTGGTTACATTTTATAGCTTGCTTTGTCTATTTGTTTGATACATTTAGATGGAACCATGTATAATTACTCAAATATGACCATGCCAGAGCTAAAGTATGTATATAAACGAGGATATACACCCGCAGTTCGTTGCGGGGTGTTCATCGAAATGACATTGTTGTAATATGTTTAGGACCACACGCTTTGTCGAGGCATTTAAATTAACAAATCGATGGTTGATGTTATTAATATATACGTAGTATCATTTATAGATTTTTTTGATAAAATAAATTTTTATTTATTATTGATCAATAATATAATTTAAATATTAAGAGAAGGCAAACGGGCAACAAGCTGCGCCGCTAACCCTTTTTGTATATATGGAATTCAAAGTACATGCTTTATATCTTACGCATGATCAGACTGCAGTTAATGTATGCAGCTATGTAGTGTAATTGGAATTCCAAAAAGATTTTGATTAGTATTAAAACCTAGGATAGGTACTAAAGAATGAAACTTAGGAAATATTGTTTGCACTTTACACGCATAACTGAAAAATCTATGCAGCCAAACATATATTACTTCCCTATTTATAAATATATTCAATTAGCGAAAGGAACGACTTCGTTTTGAACCTGGGCTCCGAAATTTTTTTTGGGCTGAGTTTGGCCTGTTATTTTGGGCGTTTATACATGAACATATAAAATACTTATCTTTCCCAAATCTTTATTTCAGTGGCAGGGGAGGAAGAAGTCTGCCACACAAACCCAGAACATTCAAGTATGAATATCAACCGCAAAAGGTACTAATAGTATCTCTCATCATTTGTTTTTTGGTAAAAATTAATTGGTGTGTAGGAAATTAGTTATGAAAAATCAGGTTATATGAACAACTGCCATTCTTTAACATTGGTTCATCCGTATTCTGAATTGTGAGTTAAAAATAGTTTAATAGTTGTTTCTTTACTTTTCTTTTCTTGGAATTGTAGTCAATCTAATTTTGTTATTTTAGCCGACGATCAAGCTAACCCGCGGTCAGAATGAGGAAGCTGGTGATGGATCTATCATTGTTCTTTGTATACGTTTTCTTTAATGTCTGATGTTTTGTTCAACTAAAATAGTTTCATATCCTATCTTGCTTATCTAATAGAGTAATAGTTAACTGTTAAATTTCCAGCTGGTGAGATGCTTCATGTTGCAGAAGCTTTCATTGAAAACAATTATCATCTTACTATTATTTGTAGAGGTATCATTTTTCTTCTCACTTTCACACATGAAATGGTGTGGTTTAGCTGCAGCCATTTGATGTTTCAGTGGCAGCATGCCCTGCTTTCATATAAGGAAAAGTAGTGTGTATTTGGGTTGCTTAAAAACGATGTCATTAAATGCAACATTTTGGTAAAACAAATTCCTCGCCATCACATGCCATGTAGTGCTTAGAGTTGTATATATCACCGTGGATTAAACCTTATAGGATAATTCCAATGGACTGTTTGTTTGAACATAATCCAGATAGGCGGGTAACTAAGTTGTATGACAAAACAGTAGCCGCTAAGTTGTATGACAAACAGTAGCCGCTAAATGCATAATTCAAAATTTGATGATAGCCATTTCTCTATAGCCTTTATACAAACCACTGCTGTAACATGTTATTCATTGAAGTGTGCTAGCCAATCGAGAGCCTGATTTGGAGCTTGGGCATGGTATGATGCAAAAGAACGTCAACAAGACAGTTAAGTGAGGACATAACAAAGGGGAACAGATACTTAGGACGGACTGGCAGAGGCTATCACATCTGCTGATGAAAAAAGGTAACTGAACCTTATGTTAGTTTTCATATTGCCGTGGAATACGGCTTAGGGTATAATTCCACCGGACTCTTATATTTCTTCAATGGTTCCTGCTAATATCACCTGAAACTAAAAAAATTAGTTTATAAACAATATGTGATGTTGAATCTATACTACTTCGATTATCGGATTAAAAATGGGAGCAAGCCATGTGATTAGCATAATTAATTTTCGAAACACAACCTCCATAGGGTGGTCGCCTTGCTGTATCATTTTGTTTGTGTCGTTGGCACAAAAACTCAGAAGGGGCAAAGATGTAGATTTTTAATTGAAAATAATAACATAGGGAATGACCAATATAAAAATTATGCTTGGCGATAAAGTAAATTTATTATGTTGTCGTTCTTCCATTCAGATATGAAGGTAGAGAAGAAGATGCTACATGTTTGAGGAAAAAAGGGACATATGATGTGGAAAGTAGAGAAGAGAATGGAGGTTTGGTGGGACAGTCAAGAAATTCACTCACTATATTGCTTAAAAGGAAAACAACAAGTTAAAGAAAACAGGTATGCATATTTATATGCCTCGGTCTTTCTGTCAACAAACGGTTACCCTGCGGAGACATCAAACTTGATTTTGATGAATAATATGTATTAATTGACAGTATTTCCTTAGGAAGTTGAAACAAAGTTTTGTTTGTTTGTTGCCCTCTCCAACAGTCCTGCTTTTAACAACAAAAAGAAATTCTTCCTGGATGGCAGCAACACAAGCAAATAAAATAAACTCGCAATTGCTACTGTATTTATATACGTAGATGCACGAAAACTACCAGATGGGAGCAACACATCTAAGACCGTAATAGTTAGTAATAGGAGTTTGCGATGTGTTAAACAAAATAAGTTGCCTGATACCCTTATAAATAGTATTTTCATTTTAATTTCCGTGTTACTAAAGCATTCATAGATTAATATTTGCAATTTATTGAAACTAATACAAATGGCAGGGTGATGAGGCTACTGTTCAAACTTTAGATAAGTAAATTTTAATCCTTACTAGGTGAAACTAAGGTTACTATATAAGTGTCAAGGATTACTACGTAGTGTAAGTAAGTATGCAGGTTACTCTACTTTTTGGAGTCCTCAAGGAAAGTGATGAAGTCCCAACTATGAATTTAAGCAGTAGGGTCTCAAATAAGAATCCATTCCCAAACACCCCTAAAGTAAGTAAGGAAGCGAGAAATGCAAAGTGGCAAAAACATTCGGGTAGTCGTTTCCCGATGCTATATTTTGCAACGGTTGTTTTGTATTTCGGATAAGTGAACCTTTCGCCCATGAAATGTTGGGGGTATAAGCTAGAGCAGATAAATAGCTAAAATGGCCCAATGTACTATAAATACCTTCCTAATGTATTCTTTATTATTATTACTAAAAGGATTTCAGTGTCTTATGTAAATCATATGTATACTATTAGCTTAGGTACACAGCACGTCATCAACCAGTAGTTACTCTTTAGAATATGGCTCATAGAATATAACAAACTTCACTGATCATTTACAACCAACTTAATTGCAATCTGAAGAAGGTGTATCTGATGGATGCATTGCGCCACTCTTTCATGGAGGCACCTGTCATCATAATACTCCTTCGACAAACTTAAAACAAAAATAAGCCTGTCTCAACGCGCGGGCGGCCTTCATGCTTGTGTATTTCATTTGTTATACTTGATAGCTTATGGGTATCTTATGAACTAAATATAAAGTCTTTTTTAGTCCAGACAACTGGTCCAATGGTCCAGTAAACATCATTTATTCCCGCATTCAATGCGACCCAGTGGATTCGGGTAACCCGGACTCCCACAAATATGTATATAAATATTTGACCATGTCTATAAAAATACTACTATATATAAACCCTTACTATGTACATCAAATATAATTATAGACCAATATTAAAAACCGTAACTAAGAAAAAAGATTAAGTTGTTTGGTTATTAATAAAAGGGATCAAGCGATAGAAAGTGATCCAAGGTGGTTAGCCTGTGGTACAAGAAAATGTAGAAGGTGTAGTTGAGCATGTTCAACATCCTTTTATATCTGGAGGTGATCAAATAATACAGTATTATATTTTCCTACACCCGACATTCATATATGAAGGTATACAACCGCAAACTAAAAAAGCATTTGGCTTTACATAAGAATTTAGAATATGTATGGAGGCAGAGCTGATGGCACAAATATATGTTGCACGGAAACGCCACCGAGGTGACGTCTCCCGTACCAAAAATGTTTCGAAAACACGAAACATCTGGAAATGCGCCGGTAACATTTCAAAGAAAAGGGAAACGTTTCATGATTAATGGAAACGGCTGGTGTTGAGACAGAAACGTTTGGGAAATTTTTATGAGGTTTTAATCGCGTTTCTGGGCTGGTGTTGAGACAGAAAGTCAGAAACATTTGGTGGTTTTATTTGTTGAATGGTGGAGAAACATAAGCCATGGAACAACTCTGTATAGTAAGGAAAATGGCCGTGTAAAAGAACAAGAAAGAGGAGTATGCCATTGTACATGAAAATTAAAGAAGAGTAAAAATCTTTTGTTTTGTATGTCGATTTGCAATGTATCACGTGAAAAGCAATTTCATTACCAGCCAAAACAAGGAAAAAGTTTTTTCATAAGTTTATATCTTATTACCATGTGTGTTTTCTTTATATCAACAGTTTCAAGGTATATTGATTTTTCCCATCTACTTAGGTTAATGGTGATAGTAATTTGATGTTGTATTTTTTATGTTTATTTATTTTATTAATAATTATATAAAACACGCAAAGGTTTCTTGCCGTACCCGTTTCATGGATTTTGAGACATTGGCGTCTCTAAGTACCCGTTTCTGTTCCCGCCCCCGTTTCCGTATCTGTCCCCGTGCAACATAGGCACAAATCATATAGTTGTCCATAAGCGGATATTGTTGTTGTATATCAGTTCACCAATCACCACGTATACATGATCATGCCAATGTCTTATGGGAATTATTAAAGTTTACTGTCTTAGTCTTTTCCTCATGGCACAACTCATATTTTTGTCCATAAGCGGATTTTATGTACAATTATTTGTTTTTTTACTTGTGCAGAATGCTATTTGTGGACCGTTATTTGCGCCCAAGCTTACGAAGTGCACTCTATGCATCTACAACCCTAAGAAATTAAAGTTTATGGCTTGGGCGATGTTATCGATTCAGATGAGCTAAAAAAGGTAAATATTATTGATGAATTCTATTTTGCAGTTATGTAAGGCACATCTTTAATTATGTAATCGTTGAAATCTTTAATCTTATCTAATGTTAAAAAATAGCTATTGCTGGAATGGTGCATATATGGAATGTTTTTGCATATTGTTGGACTATAATGTAAATTTGTAAAAAGACTATAGATATATCCTAATACAATTACAGATATATTTTAATCAGGTTTATCAGATTTCAAACGACAAATCATATGTTTTAAAATATGGAACAACTAATAACAAGAATGAAGATGGAATTAATCTACCGGACAAGCTCTTCATAAATAGTATATGTGGATTAACGATGATGACAATTACATATGTGTTGGACGTAACTTTATTTAAGGGTTTCATACTTGTGGTACATCTTCCCATTGTTCGTTTGACAACGTTAAACATACAACATGTGATAGGAGAAACACAAAATAATAAAATTACACAAAAACTTAATAATTAATTTAATCTTCAATTCATTATTAAAAAATTTAGAAAAAAACCCGTGCGTGCACGGGTCTTATACCTAGTAAAATTAAAAACAATATCAAAACCATGTTAAGCAATTTAGGGTTCTCTTATATATTTTTATGTTATTAAAAACTTATATGAATGACACTTAAGCCATTGTTGGATTTTATAAAAAAATTAACCACTTTAAAATTTAAAGATCACGAGTACGCATCGGATGACAAGAACGCATATAGGATGATAACCAACATAAGATAAAAAACGCGTACCTTTTAGCAATATGATCCATCATTAGATTAAAAAAAATACCAAGAACCACTTAAGAATCAAAGTATGATTCCTCTATATCGACACACACAATATTTACAAGCAAACGATAATGTATGCTAGTACATACCCGTATGTTAAACCAAACTAATAACCGAATTTGATTCAAGCAACAACAACAAAAAAATATGGTTTTCTTATTCGACCGAACAAGCAAGTCGAACAACCTTTGGGGTGATGTTTGTTCGATCATAATAGGAGGAGAAGAGAGAGATTTTAGGTTTAAGGATGTATTATCATTAGTTAATAATGATCCTCTAATCATCTATGTATAGTTAAAATAACATAGAGCCCAAGAAACCACGTCCACCTCTTTATGGAGGTGATTTACAACCAACTATAGGTTGTACTTCCCAATACGCCGTATCGTAAAGTATAATATGACGTATTTGTATCCACAATCGTATACACCGAATTCACATAAGCAATAAGACATATTAGAATACGCCGTATTGAACATAGTCAATACAATGTATTCTCGTTATTATTGTTCAACGCTGATATATAACACTTACATATTAAATTACTATTATACGTATGACGTCTTCCAAATATATATTATCTACGTGTAAATATTCTTGTAGGTTTTTCGTTTCATACAAAAAGAAGGAAGCTAATGAAGGAGACTAATTAGTAGCTTTTGAAATATCAGCGTCCACTGAAAGACTAAAGTAACTGAGAGGGAGATAAGATGGTTGAAATCTAAAAGAAGAAGTGAGAGATGTGACCTCACTATCATAACAAGTACAACCAAGGTTGTAAATATTAGTCGGCGGTATGTCAGCGGTCAATTATCGTCAAGCGATATATAAATCCTGACGACGATATATTGGTTTCTCAACGAGCACTGTAATTTATATAATTTTATTATTATTTTTATATTTTTAATAGTTATTTGATATAATCTATAAAATTTATATATTTTTAATAATATTATAAATATTCTTATTATTTTTAATTGTATCTAAGTTTATATGTGATCTTGGTTAGAATTTTTGTTTAATTTTAATAAAACGCATTTATTTATTAAGCTCACTGTATAAATTTTTTAATGAGCCAATACATATATTAGGTTTAGATAATCTAATAGATTTATACAATAAGAGGTGACTTTTACATAAAACATGAACCAATAAAAAAAGAAATGAATCAATCTCAACCATTCATTTTTACATCAAAAAATAAAAACCTATCTTTCACCTTTTTCTTAAAAACACTATATCTTTCAAGCGATAAATCGTCAGATTACGAAAAATACACCATTGCGACGAAAAAATTCTTATCTTTCAGTAGATATGCATTTTGATATATGTTTTATTATTGTGATTTTTGATTATAAAAATCACTTGTGATTCGGAAAAATTACTTGTGATTTTTTTATTAAAAAAACTAAATTTTTTATAGAATAAATAAATAACTTTTATTATTATTTATTAGTGTAATTATTTACATAGTCGAATGTAAACACGTAACGAGTTACACCACTAGCTTTTTCATATAGTTTCGATGATTTTTTGTTGAATTTTTCGTCAAAAAAATTACACATAATTTATAAAATCACTAGTATTGTAAAATCAATTGTGATTTGTATTTCTAAAATGCATGTGTGATTCCATATATCGCATGTGATTTCATAAATTTACGTGTGATATTAAAGTAACAAATCACGTGTGATTTCAGAAATCCTTAAATCGTAAATGATTTTACAAATTCAAGTGTGCTTTATGAAGTAATAAATCACATGTGATCCGTGGGTGCGGAAATTAAAAAAAATCGTCGAAAGTATATAGAAGTACGTATCATTAAAAAGAAAACTTATCACAAATCACATGTGATTTGGTAAAAATCATGTCATTTGACACAAATCACAAGTGTTTGAAAAAATTACTTACGGTTTGGCGAAAATTATGATTTTGGATTTAGTATAAGTAACTTGTTATTCGGATCAATCACATGTAATTATCATTAAATCACATGTAATTTAAGTAGAATTACATGTGATTAAAATAAACTCATAACTAATTCAAAAGCAAATTTGCTTTATATATTTTACATGAATCACATGTAAAAACACATAAAGAATCACATGTAATTCAAGTAAAATTACATGCGATCAAAACAAAATCACATGTAATTTAGAAGCCAGTTTACTTTCTATATTTTATATGAATGACAACAAAATCACATGTGATTCATTTAAAGTGGGTTTGTTAGAAGAAGTTAAGGTTTCGAAATGTTTGAATCACATGTAATGCAAGCAAAATCACATGTAATTATCATCGAATTACATGTGATTCAATGAAAGCAAAAACACATGTAATTATCATCGAATTACATGTAATTCAAGCAGACAATTTAATATATTAACAAGATTACATGTGATTAAAAAAATCACATGTGATTCATCTAAAGTGAGTTTGTTAGAAGAAGTTAAGGTTTCAGAATGCTTGAATCATAGGTAATGCAATCAAAATCATATGTAATTATCACCGAATCACATGCAATTCAAGCAGAATTACATGTGATTCAAACAAAATCACATGTAATTTATAAGTCAATTTGTTTTATTTATTTTACATAAATGAAAACAGATAATATATAATTAAAAAAATCACATGTGATTCATCTAATGTGGGTTTGTTAGAAAAAGTTACGGTTTCGGAATGCTTGAATCACATGTAATGCAAGCAAAATCACATGTAATTATCACCGAATCACATGTAATTCAGAAGCCAATTTGTTTTACATATATATATTTTTTTTGGTAAAGGAGACTCCACCCCGGTAAAATGAACATATTTTATATTAATGGCAACAAACATTTTAATATATTGACAGAATTACATGTGATTCAAACATTTTAATGTAATTCACATAAATCACATGTGATTTTAAAGTAATAACAAAAATATTTTTGTCATTTAATAGACGGTTATTTTCATATACTTTTAACGATTTTACAATGTTGAAATTCTCGTCAAAAAAGATACACAAGATTTTCACAAATCGCATGTGACATTACAAATTCAAATGTGATTTTTAAAATAATAAATCAAACATGAGTTTTCGAGAATCACATGTAATTTTTCGAGAATTACATGTGATTTTTTTTATGAAATTTTTTATAAAAAAGTTCGCCGAAAGTATATAGAAGTGCATATCTATAGAAAGATAATTTATTTTGCGTCGTGACGGTATAATTATTTTTTCATAACGATTAATGGTTTGAGAGATATTTAATTTTTAAGAAATAGGATAAAAGTGTGTTTTTTAATTAAATTTAAAAAAATTAATATACACTATTAGATGTGATTTAAATGGATGGTGAACATTGCTTCATTTTTTTCTTTTTTAAATACATGTTCCTTAAGGAACTTTTGTCTATACACTAATACTTTTAGGTGGTGTTTGATAAAAACTTAAATAACTTAATATAAAAAAACTGAATTTATTAAGTCATAAAAAATTTATTTGTTTGTAACTTAATAAAGTAAGATGTCTAAAAATATTAAGTAATAAAACTTAGCATGTCTGTAATAAGTCATCTGTTTAATTAATCTCTACTACATTATAAAGCAAAAACCAAAATGGTTGAAAATTACTATTTTTGGAAATGTTGAAACATAGAATGGTTGAAAATACCCAAAATACATAAGACCCACAGGCCAAAACCCATTTCTAAAATAACTGTTTTTACATTTCTCCTCTAAACCCTAAAATAAAATACCCTAGCCTCCATCTCTCTCTCTCTAAAAATCACAGCCGCCACAAAATCTGCCATCCCTTCTCATGTGATTCAAGCAACACACCCATTTCTATTTGTTTGTTTGTTTCTTCATTCCAAACAAATGAGCGGAGACTCCCATTTTCTCTCATTTTCTTCAATTTCATTTTTCATAATTTCTCTCTGAAATGAAATGAAATGACGTCATCCTCTTCAATTCATCTCAACCGTTTCCGTAACGATCGACGTAATTTACTCGACTTCATCTTATCATCATCTGGCTTCCAAACTGATTCCGTCGATTTCGACGCTCTTAGCGCTGATTATGTCCTTCAATACATCCAATCAGATGGAATTATTAACTCACTACAGCTTATTGCGCTTATTTAGCTTAATTTTGCTTATTCTTATCTTTTAGTAAGCTACACAAGCTATTAGTGCTTATTATGTACATCAAGTGTTTGATGTTAAGTTTTGATTACACGCGATAAGTCAGGCGGTGATATGTTACTTTTTTTAGCTTATTCTGTTTTAATTTAAGCTTATTACTGCTTTTTTAGCTTAATTTTGCTTTTTTAATTAAGTTTTTTTTTTGTTTAATTAAGTCTATTTGTTAATTTTTTATGCTGATAATACTTTATATGTTACTTATTTGGATTAGTTTTGCTTTTTTTTAACTAAGTTTAGTGTTAATTTCATAACCACGAGTAGACGATTATGTCCTTCGATGCATCTAATCAGGCGTTAATTATCTTAAAGTTAGCTTATTATGCTTTTTACTGCTTATTTAGCTGAGTTTTGCTGTTTTTGATTAATTTTGTTTTTTAAGTAAAATTTGATAGCCACGACTCAATAATTAACTCACTCCAGCTTATTCTTATTTTTTTACTAAGCTACACAAGCTGAATTAGCTTAATTACGTTTCGTATAAGTACATCAAGTGTTTGATGTTCAGTTTTAAGTACACGTGTTTAATCAGGCGGTGATATGTTACGTTTTTTTAGCTTAATTCTGTGTTCTTTTAACTGTTCGATGTTTAGGTTTGGTGCTATTAGGCCTGATTATGCGGTTATTAGTTATGTTCTTTAATGCATCCAATCAGTCGGTAATTAACTTTAACTTTTGCTTATTCTTATCTTTTAGTAAGCTGAATTTGCTTAATTAGCTTAATTTTGTTTCGTATAAGTACATCAAGTGTTTGATGTTATGTTTTAAGTACACGCGATAAATCAGGCGGTGATATGTTACTTTTTTAGCTTATTCTTCTTTTTTAAGTAAGTTTATTGCTAATTGATAACCACGAGTGGAAGCTACGAGTGGAAGCTCATCAGGCGGTGATATGTTACCTTTTTTCAGCTTAATTCTGTTTTTTAACTATTCGTTGTTTAGGTTTGATGCTATTAGGACTGGTTATTGTTCTCGAATCTGTATAGTCCAGGCGGTTATTAGTTTGTTACTGAATTTGCCTAATTTTGTTTCATCTACGCACGTCAAGTGTTTGATGTTAATTTTTGATTGCACGCCTTTAATCAGCTGGTAATCATCTATAATTTAGCTTATTACTCTTTTGCTGCTTATATTTAGCTGAAGTTTGCTTTTTAATTAAGTTTATTTGTTTAAGCTACACATAACTGCTTTGAATTAAGCGGTGATATGCTTAATATGTTACTTATTTAGACGCTTATTAGTTATGTCCTTCAATGCATCCAAGCAGTCGGTAATTAACTTTAATTTTGCTTAGTTTTATAGTTTAGTAAGCTACACAAGCTATTAGTGTTTGATGTTAAGCTATTAGTGTTTGATGTTAAGTTTTGATTACACGCCTTTAATCAGGCAGTGACGTGTTACTTACGTAGCTTAATTCTGTTTTTTTAAGTGTTTGATGCTATTAGGACTGATTATGTTCTTGAATCTGTATAGTCAGGCTGTTATTAGTTTGTTACTGAATTAGCCTAACTTTGTTTCATCTAAGCACATCAAGTGTTTGATGTTTAGTTTCAAGTACAAGCCTTTAATCAGGCGGTGATATGTTACTTCTTTAAGCTTAATTTTGTTTTTTAACTGTTCGATGTTTAGGTTTGATGCTATTAGGACTGGTTATTGTTCTCGAATCTGTATATTCAGGCGGTTATTAGTTTGTTACTGAATTTGCCTAATTTTGTTTCATCTAAGCACATAAGTGTTTGATGTTTAGTTTCAAGTACAAGCCTTTAATCAGGCGGTGATATGTTACTTCTTTAAGCTTAATTTTGTTTTTTAACTGTTCGATGTTTAGGTTTGATGCTATTAGGACTGGTTATTGTTCTCGAATCTGTATATTCAGGCGGTTATTAGTTTGTTACTGAATTTGCCTAATTTTGTTTCATCTAAGCACATAAGTGTTTGATGTTCATTTTTTCTTCTGATTATGCTCTTAAATGCGTTGAATTAGGTGGTCATATGCTTGATATGTTACTTATTTAGATTAATTTTCTTTTTTTTAAGTAAAATTTGATTACCACGAGTCAGTGATTATGTCCTTCAATGCATCTAATCAGGCGGTAATTAACTCACTCCAGCTTATTCTTATTTTTTAGTAGTAATTTTGTTGCCAGTTTTATAAGCTGAACTTAAAATTATAAGCATATAAGTGTTTGATGTTTAGTTTTGATGCTATCAGCGCTTATTATGTTCCAGTATGCATCGAGTCATGTTCCATATGCATCGAGTCAGGCAGTTATTAGTTTGTTACTGAATTAGCCTTAACTAACTAACTCGCTCTAGCTTAGAGATTTGATGTTGCTTTGTGGGTGATCTATTTATTAGGTGGTTGTTTTCTTCGTTGCCGCCGTTCATGGGTTCCTGGTGATTGCTTCAGTGCTAATCGTTTTGCCCTCTTTGTGATGGGTTTCTTTAATTGTTCAGATCTGAAGCCTTCATTGCCCCGACCACTTCGTTGCCGCCGTATGTGGTGGGTGACGTCGTTGGTGGGCAGGTGATGTTGGCTGCATAGCAAGCCCAAAGAAATCCCTGAATGGGGGTACACCTCATACAATAAGCTTGCTGATGCATAGCAAGTTGGTCGATGATGCAAAACCTGGTGACCAAGTCCAGGTAAGGTGCGATTTTTACTTAGGGAGAATCTTATTAGTTCAATAAGTGTTTATTTACTGTGTTTGATCGATTGGTTATTGTATCTGTTTCAATCGAATAGATCACTTGGATGTACATCGTTATTAAAGGCATATTTTTATATCACTATTGTCATTCCACATAAACTTTCTTTAATCAGTAAACCTTGATAACACTTTTTTTGTTTTCAGGGACAATATTCGTGCAATGGGGGTGCTGGAATGAGCATTGGTGGGGCCTATTTTCAAACACAACTCGAAAGTCACAGGTAAATCACTATGAACTCGAACCAGGTTAATTGGAATAAATGTGCTTCGGCTAAATTTAACCCAACGTGAAAAGAATACTATTACAATATGATTCCATCTGGTCCTATAAACATTATATTTAAAAACACGTATTTTTAGTAAGTTGGAAAATTTTTACCAGTTTTTTAGAAATGGGTTGATTTGGTTATCCGCTGAAAAGGTTAGACTTTTAGTGAAACATTATAATTCTCACTAAATAAACTTAAATTAGACATTTAGACCATGTATAATTGGCCTATTGTTTAATGGAAATAAATTGGTCCAGATGCAAGAAAATAAATCAGTTCAACGTAGATCTCAAACTAAATTCGCCAATGCTAACACTTAAGTCGCTGGAATTGGGGATAAAGCTAGAGAGTTGAAAGAAAAGTTGCTTCAAACTGATGCAAAAAGCGAACTGAAAAAGTCTGGAATTGGAAAGGGAAATGCAGGAGTTCGAGTCACATAAATGAGTGATGAAAATTCTACTTTAATTGTTATCAAGGTCTGTTCAATGCACAGACTGCAAGTTTTTGTGATACTGCTACGTTCAGCTTGATGTTTCATACTGACTTGCTGTTCCTGGCAGCTTCCGAGCTGCTTAGCAAGCAGAGACATGACCAAACAATTTTGACGTTTTTTCGACACTTCAGTCAATCTTATTTCAGAGACCAAGCAATGCATTCATCAAAGGTAACAGATGAAAGAATTGCTTTTGCTGCATACATGAATCTGTTTTTAATTTAGCCACAAAGCGTTCTATATCTTTTGCAGCATCTTTATGCCGTGCCATCAGAGGTTTGTGTAGTTATTTTATTTTGATATTTGGGACATCTATTACTTTTCTTTTATTTTCTATAGGTCTTGTTACAATATGCAACTACGTTTCTATATTCATGTGTCATACAACATCCTCACTCTCCCATGAAAATTGCAGCATTTTCTTCACACGGATGTTAGGAAAGTTTTAGACCATTTTCCAACAAAATGAAGACAGTGTCAAAGAAACCATTGAATATCTCTCATAATGCTAATTGAGAATAGGATTTTTTGAAAGTATAAATGTATCTGGTCTGGTGGGATGTGAAAATTTCGTGTATTCTAATGTTTGGGTGAATTTCTTGTTTTAGATTGGCATTCTTTTAAACTCGATGAAACGAATGTTGGACATTTTACGTCCCAAAATTGAAGGTCAACTTAAGTCATGGGGTTCTTGTTGCACCCCGAATGAAGGGAATACTGCAGCTGGGGAGCGACTAACTGAAGTAACAGTATTGCTTAGATCAAAGTTCAGAAATTATCTTCAAGCTGTTGTGGAGAAACTTTTTGAAAACGTGAGTGCCTAATCATTATGTTTATGAGTTATTATTGTTGGTAAAAGACGAGTCACTATGATGGTAAAGGGTTGATATGGGTTTGGGCAACTAATCTGCGTACTTCAAATATAGATACAATTTTTTTTTGGTAATCTTAGACCTATTTTTGTAGTATAAAATTATCGTGTTAGGAACACTGTGTTAGGAACACAGTCGTTACATTTGATCATTTGTTGTTTGACGTTTAATTTTAATAACTGCTTTTTAATATGTTGTTTTGTATTAGATATTTTATTTAAAACTGAATTATCACATGCTAGCACATTTTGCAATTATACTTGAATCTTACCACGATATAATGTTTCGTTAATTATCTGCCGCTAGGCAATTCCGCCGCTATGCACGGGTACTCGCCTAGTAAGACTTAATCAAAAAATCAACCAAACAAGCCCTTACTTTTCACCTTCTTCAACCTCTATTCCACTACCAAATAAACAAAAAAAACCATCAAACAACCCCTTCTCCCAAATTCAATCAAGATCAAGAAACCAGAACACCAAAAATCGACCGATTTAACCGATTTTAACTTTTTGACCAAAACTCTAACTTTGGCCAATATTTTGCATGGCGTGACGGTAGACTGTCGTCTACCGATATAATTGATAGATGATCGTCATGACTGGTATTTACAACATTGATAACAACAATTCGATATTGCCTTTGGGCCAAGAAGCGACATTCCGATAAGTATATGGGCAAATGCATATTTGTTCGTTGTGAAACCCAAATCAGTTAAAACATGTTAGTCAAAGTACCCATGTTACCATCTATAAAATCTAGAACACTATGTTGTGATCGATGACGACAATCCACATTTCTTAAGCCTTATGCAATTATAAATATAGAGAAAAAAAAAGGGTTTTATTGGATACGTAGAATCTTTGTAAATCTTTCTTAAGGCTTCAAATATTTTGCATATGCTAGATTCTTTGATCAATTATAAATTGTTATATTTGAATGAATTGAGAATGAATAGAATCATAATATGTTGGATTTCATGTTTACTGGTTTTATTCCATTAAAGTATCCCATGTTTCCATGTGACCTTACCTTTACTAATGTTATGGAACTTGAAGACGTGCTCATACTTTTGTTAACGAATACTACATGAACTCGTTCCTTTCCGGTTTAAAGTATATCTAACGGTTGATTATAATATAAAAATGACCGCTATGTTACAATTTTGACATATCTAAGGCGTTAGTGCTAATCTCACAAAAAAAAAAAAAAAAAACCAACGAAACGTGACATCAACTAATAACGTTTAGTAAAATAAAAAATTATCATTAAGGTGCCGTTTGGTTTGAATATTCGAGAATATTGGAGGATATTTCAAATATTTACATTTTAATATCATTTAAATATTGTGTTTGGTATAACCAACGCAAGAATTTAAAATCCTCGAATCACAAAATGAAAGATATTACAATTCCTCCAAAAAGTGAAGAATTTTAATTTACTTGAAAATTATTTTCATAAACTTTTTTTCTTGTCGTTATTATTTAGGTTTTTATGTTTATATAAAAAATTATAAAAATTTAAAAATTTTTATAAAATTTAAAGAAATTTTTTATAAAATATATATATAAGTTTATAAAATTTATTGAGATTTCTTATAAAATTTAAATATTTTTTTATAAAACTTAATGATTTTTTTATAAAAAATTTATATAATTTTTTTTGAAAAACTTAATGATTTTTTTTATAAAACTTATATAAAATTTATATAAATTTTTTGTAAGATTTTTACACATATTTTATTAAAATTTATATAAAATTGTTTTTTATAAAATTTTAATGAATTTTTTTATAAAACACCCTATATAAAATTTATATAAATTTTTTATAAGATTTTTTATAAATATTTTAATAAAATGTATAGAAATTTTTATAAAAATTTATATAAATTTTTGATAATTTAATGTTTTTTTGATAATATTATATAATTTTTTTACAAAAATTATGATTTTTTTATAATATATAAATTTTTATAAGGTTAATATAAATATTTTTACAAAATTTATATAAACTTTTTATAAAATTTATATGAATTTTTTTATAAAAATTTATAAAATTTATAGAATGCTTTTATAAAATTTATATATATTTTTTATAAAATTTAAATAAAATTTTTATATAATTTTTATAAAATTTAAATAATTTTTTATAATGTATATATAAAATGTGAAAATTCGATTTTTACTCTTTTAAAGAGAAAATATATAAAAAAAATTTATTCGTTAATTGGTTCAACCAAAAATCAAGATTTCTAAAAATTATAACTTTTTGCCAACTAAACATTTGTAAACATTTTAAATTCTAAAATTTTAAATTCTGAGGAATTTTAATATATTAGAATTTAGAATTTTAGAATTTTAAAATTTTGAACAAAACGGTCCCTAAGTGATTTTCGCTATCACATACACTATGTTTTCAAGATTGATTTAATGAAAACAAAAACAAAAAGAAATAAAAAAATATATAATTAATCATGTTTTTGAGTTTTTTGTGATTTGGTTTTTGCCAATTTTTATAAAATAACTTAACGAAACAAACAAAAAGGGTATAAGTGTTTTTTTTTAAATCTTAGGTTAATCTCTATCATTAGATAAAAAATAGACGAAAGGTGAGGATTTATCCCTTGATTTCCACCAAAAAATAAGGATGCAAAATAACTTTTCTCTTTTAAAAAATAAATTATAACTCTTTACTTCTAATTACGTTTCTTTTTTTTTTGTTAAAAAAAGAAAAAATTACGTTTCTTTTCTATCATACCATTATCGTATACCAACAGTTATCACGTGCAAACGACATAATAACATGTGATTATATAATCAAAAGGTAGCGTCAACACATTAATGTTGTTACAACCACGGAGGTAAGTTTATTTCAACATCTCCAATAAATGTTTTAACAGTGAATCATCCTTTTGTTATTGATGCATCGTTTAAATACTACCTTCGTGTACGCGTAAAATGACGGCGAGTACTTAATTACAATTTTTAAATAAATAAATGTTTTTACCGATCAAGTTCGTATTTATATTAATCTAAAATAGTAAAAAAGTTAAATTAAAATAAACCCGTTAAAATTAGGAAAAAAAAAGTTAATAAAATTTATCGAAATAGATAATGAATTAAAAACACAAAATTTTAAAAAATATGATGAATATAAATTATGAAAATTATATTTTACTTAAAAATAAAATATGTTATTTAATAGTTTATATTATAAAAAATTATTAATGTGAGGAAAATATATCAAACAATTTGTTTTATATATTAAGTAAAAAATATTTAGAATTCAGTCAACTAAATATTTTTTATATAAATTCCAAATGTTTTGTAGTATATAAAATATATATGATCATAAATCATTCTACTGCATTGTTTAACTATTTTCTTTCTCCATATTATTATCAAATTTATTAAGCATCATCTCAATTGCAACGTCTATTTAAATAATCCTCCAGGAGCCTAGTAATATCTTACTCCATCTACTTTGACTATGCATATCGTTTATGTGCTTCACATCATTCCCGGCAATTGTTTTTATGCATGGTAGTCTAATTCACGTTAACGTTTAATCAAATCACATAATAACATTTCACACACGCAAAAGGCTAATGATTTGCATACTCTTATATTTGATTGGAACACTTCAAACTGTGCATTAAATAGTTATACAATTGCTTTAACAAATTGTATATTTGAGTGTTCCAATCAAAAAGTGGAGTGTGCGAATCAATTCTCTACGCAAAACCTACATGTAATTCGAATCTAAGAACGAAAAGCCATTACCACTAGCGAGATTTAGAACACTCGCTATTGACGACGATACCCGTATAGTTGTTATACCGAATTCACTATTGACAACGACGTGGAACAAGATTGTACCAAAAAAGGCTAACATTTTAATTTGGCGCGCTTTAAAAGGAAGGCTTCTAGTTAAAATTAAACTTGACAAACGAGGTATCGATTCAAACCCTCTCTTATGTCCTAGTTGCAATGATGCGATCGAGACAATTGATCATTGTTTGGTGATGAGTAATATGGCATCACACATACGGGAAGATTTTGGATTGGTGGAAAACCACCCAGTTAATACTTTTTCCACTAATGCGGTATTTTGACATAGCATAATAACACTTTTCGGTACATATGAGAAATCTATGACAAATAGTAACGTGATGAAAGTTTATGGAATTAAAAATCGATAGTCATGTGATAGGATCGAACTCGATATCACGGGATTGTACACATTACGTGAAGAGTTAATTTATTTATTAAATATATTTATTATATATTTATTAAATCAAACCGTAGCTAACTATCGTTAAGTAATTAAAAGTTAAGTATTAAACGACCGTTATAGAATGTTAAAGAAGCTAAAAGAAGGTGTCGGAAACGTTCCGGAAACCTCTTTGGGGGTGGTGTATATCCGGCCTAAAAGGGGAGACAAAGAGGAAGAGAAAATATTTTGTTGCCTTATTTTGTTTAAATCTTGGAGGAGAAGTTTTCCAAGGTGTATTTAAACAAACCAAAGGGTTCATAATTTTTACTCTATATCTCTCTTTCTTACTCCTAATCGCCGGCCAAACAAACACCCTATTAGGGTTCTTCTTTGATTTTCAATAAGCTATTCTAGATCTAGTCCTAGCCCATCTCTAAGGTTGTTGGGTAGATCTCCCGTAGACTTGGAAGCTCGGTTTGTTCGTGCTAGACTCACGGTTAACTCGTCGTATCACGTGTGTACACGACCGTGGTGTAGTCTTGCTTTAGATTACATCCTGGTGGTGTTCGTGATCTATCTCTACCGGTGACCGTTCCGTCGACTTGTAGATCTTGCTAGGATAAAGGTATGTAACCCTAGCCTTGATTAATTATAATTGTGTTAATTAAAGATCTTGTTAATTTGCTTCTGCTGTATGTGTTTTGATCCATATTAGGTTTTTTATAATTGCTATGATAAATATAAACCAACAGTGGCATCGAGATCCGTTTTAACATGATTTTAATTATCATGATCTGAAGTTCTTTTAACTAATATTGATTGGTGTTAATAATTACATGTTGTTTTTTAGGTTTTATAAAAAATTAGGTTTTTTTGTTTTTGTTTTTTAAATTCGGATCTGCCGAATTTTTATAAAATTTTTTTTTAGTAAACCCTAAAATTACATGGTAATTAAACTTTAGATATTTTGCATGAATTAGTTGTTATGTCATGCGTGGTTACGATCCGTAGTTTTTTCTTAATTGTTCAGAGAACGTGGGAGATCCGTAATAAACGTGCATGTTTTTTACGGATCATATAATTTTGTTTGCTATTTGCTTTATTTGATTCAAAGTTTTAAAATTAGGGAAGACTCTTTATGTTTATAAAAACCCTAGATTTGATGTTCTTTGAATAAATTGTTATGCATGTGGCTATTTGATTTAGTTTATTTGTACTACTTGTTTTCATGCGTTTTTTATTGTATGTTGTAAACAAGGGTAGTTTTTTTTAAGAAAAATAATATGGACTAAATCTTATCAAAATTAAAGAATTGTTTTGAGATCTAAATTACATATGATTTGTGTTGATTAGAATTGGAATAGCAACTTAACGGCCTACTCAATTTTGACAAACTATAAAGTGGGTATAACGCACCACTGGTCAAGTACCCGGCTAAAGAAGGAGGTGTTATGCTTCAGCGCAGACCAAATTCCCGGCTCGCCTGTGCGTCAAAATTGGAATTACCTACGGTTGTTATTTGTTTAATTCTTTAAGGTTGATTTAACTGCATTAATTCACATCCGAAACACAATGAATAAGGTTATTGCTTTGTGCTTTAGCTAACTTCTAGAAAAAGTACGATGTGAATTTAGTTGTGTGTAAAATCTTTAATTGGTTTAACCAATACCTCAACTTGCAAATATATGATGAACTTTTAGTCTCACCAAAAAGTTTACTAAATGTTTTTATTAAACTTATGTTATGGAGATGTATGCATGCTTCTCCATACATGATTTTGACATCAAAATCTATATCCTAACATTTAAGTCATATGCCCTCTAATTGACGAACACTTGAAGTTACAATTGTCGTCATATAAGATATCGGACGATGTTGTAATGGAGAGAAAACTTCATGACTAAATAAGATTGCACATGAAGGTTTTACGTTCTTTAGATTAGTCGACTTAATTGAGTTACTCAGTGAGAACTGGAAACTTAAGGCATAAAGTAGGGATGAAACATGTTTACAATGTAAATGATTTTAGCAATGTAAATCCCTAACGTATCTATAAATTGCAAATTTGTTTGTCAATTATTGTTCGACAAGTTACTGTATTGAATACATTTGTCACTAGCAGATCAACTGATGTGATAAATCTATGTCAATATGGGTTCTAGTTTTTCAAGGAAAATACTATGGTTTTATTACCGGGGTAATTTTATTTTCTTGAATTGTATTATCAAAAATACTAATGTTTGAACTTATTTCTGTAGAAATGGCTCAACCCGAAAACAATCTGACAATAAGCTCGGCGTTCAAAGCTTTCTTTGAACGGCCTGAACTTACTGGCCCTAATTTCAATGACTGGTATCGCTCACTAAGAATCGTTCTGAGAGCAGTGGGTACTATCAATATCTTGGAAACTCCTTTTCCGGAGGATCTTGCTGAAGGAGCATCTGATGCGGAAAGGCTTCAACACGCTGCTAACGTTAAGAAGCACCATGAGGTGGCTGCTGTAATGGTAGGGAGAATGGCTCCATCACTTCAAAGGAAGTAAGAGCTATTTTCACCTCAGCTAATGCTTGATGAACTCAAGACTGTGTATGAAATGCCGCAAGCTGTAGAGATCTATGATTTGGTTGATGCTCTACATAGTTGCAAGCAAGCTCCTGGAAATTCCGTAAGTGCCCATTATATGGAAATGAGGGGTTATATGGAACAACTCATTGCACTAGGACAACCCTTTGATCATAATATGGCTATTAACTTGATCAATAGGTCCCTTAATAAGGACTTCAATGATTTCGTTCGTAACTATAATATGCATTGCACGGGGAAGACGGTTAATGATCTACATGCAATGCTCATTAACTTTGAAAAGGGGTTGAAAGATAAGGCATCCACTGCTACTCCTCAAGTACTTTATGTGCAAAAGGGTAGAGTGACGAAACCAAAACCACAAGTGAATAAGAAGCAAAAAGGCAAAGGCAAGGTTGATAAGAGCAAAAAAGTTGCGACTCCATCAAAACCAAAGCAGAACTTTGTCAAGAAAGGTCAATCTCAGAAAGATGAGACTGGACACTGGAAGAGAAATTGCTCTCTCTATCTCCATTAATTGCAAGAACATAAGAAGAAGGCTGAGCTAGCTGCTGCAGCATCTTCAGGTAACTTATTTATGATAGAGTTATTTAATCTTACATACAAATCAAACTCCTGGGTATATGATACGGGATGTTATATTAACATTTGTAATACCCTGCAGGGATTTAAGTTGAAGAGGAAGCTTTCCTATGGGGAACAATTTCTGCAAGTGGGCAATGGCGCACAAGCAGCGATTGAAGGTATAGGAATATTTAAATTAGTTTTACCTTCGGGTTTAGTACTGTTTTTAAATAATTGTCATTATGCACCTTCAATTGTTAGGGGTGTCATTTCCTTTTCTTGTATGTTGGATCTTGGATTTAATCACACGATTGATAATAATAGAATTTCTGTTTTCAAAGATGGTTTATTCTATTTTGATGCAATTTCAGCGAATGGTGTTTTTGAAATTAGCATGCATGATAATAATTCCAAGAGGAAAAATAATTCTGTTTTTAGCATGAATAAGAAGAGAAAGTTAGACAAGAACTCTTCTTATCTTTGGCATTATAGACTTGCCCATATTGGGAAGACTCACATACAAAAGCTTCAACGTGATGGTCTTTTGGAAAATATAAATGATGAATCATTTGATAAATGCGAATCTTGTATCTCTGGAAAGATGACCAAGAAATCTTTTAATAGCAATATTGAAAGGGCTACTGAACTACTTGGTTTGATACATACTGATGTGTGTGGACCACTTAGACATGTGTCAAGGAAAGGTTCTAGCTACTTCTTGACTTTTACGGATGATTATAGCCGTTATGGTTATGTTTATTTACTTAAGCATAAACATGAGGTATTTGAAACATTCAAAACGTTCAAAGCAGAAGTAGAGTTACAAATCGGAAAGAAGATTAAAGCTCTTCGTTCTGATCGAGGTGGTGGATATTTAAGTCAAGAGTTTAAAGACTATTTAAATGAGAATGGAATTGTTCAAAAACTTACTTCTCCATATACTCCACAACAAAATGGTGTATCTGAAAGGAGAAATCGTACATTATTAGATATGGTGCGATCTATGTTTAATCTTACAAATTTACCATTATCCTTTTGGGATTATGCTCTTGAATCTGCTGTTCGTATTCTAAATATGGTTCCCACAAAGAAGGTTGATAAGAAACCATATGAACTATGGCATGGAAAGAAGCCATATTTGTCTTATTTGAAAATATGGGGTTGTGAGGCGTATGTGAAACGTGACTCTGGAGATAAACTCCAACAACGCTCAGTAAAATGTATCTTTGTAGGTTACCCTAAGGAAACTATGGGTTACTACTTTTAATATCCGACTGAGAGCAAAATAGTTGTGGCTCGGTATGGAGACTTCCTTGAAAGTGATCTTGTAAATCAAGAATTCAGTGGGAGAAATTATGATCTTGAAGAAATTCAAGAAGATACATTGCCTTCTGAAAATACTAGCGAAGAAATTCCTGTAGAACCAGAAAGTCTGGGAGTTCCACCGGAATTAATTCCTCCACGTAGGTCTCAAAGGACCATACGTGCGCCAGACAAACTATGTCTTTACATAGAGGATGATGAGGAGGAAGTAGGGGATCTTGGTGATCCTGCTAACTATCGATCCGCAATGTCTGATCCAGAAAAATCAAAATGGATAGTTGCGATGAATGAGGAAATGAAATCCATGGAAATCAACGATGTTTGGATTCTTGTGGATGCACCTAAAAATGCTAAAGTAGTGAAAAATAGGTGGATCTACATGAAGAAAACCGACAAGGATGGTGAAATACAATCCTATAAAGCGCGTTTAGTAGCTAAAGGTTTTACTCAAACTTTTGGCGTAGACTACGAGGAGACATTTTCTCCTGTAGCAGACTTACGAGCTATTAGGATTCTCATAGCTATAGCAGCATACTATGACTATGAGATATGGCAAATGGATGTTAAAACTGCCTTCTTGAACAGTCGCTTAGATGAAGACATCTATATGCAACAACCGGAAGGGTACGTTGATCCTAAATATCCAAAGCGCGTATGCAAACTTCAAAGATCTATTTATGGTTTGAAGCAAGCATCACGTCAATGGAATAAGCGATTTGATGAAGAAATAAAAAAGTTCGGATTTATTCAAAATCGTGATGAGCCATGTGTATATCGCAAAGCTAGTGGGAGTAATGTAGTGTTCCTAATTTTATATGTCGATGACATATTAATCATGGGAAGTAACATTCCAAGACTTAAGGAAGTTAAGGATTATCTTGGTAAATGTTTTTCTATGAAGGATTTGGGAGATGCTGCATATATTCTGGGATTTAAAATCTATCGAGATAGAAGTAGGCGGTTAATTGGTCTTAGTCAAGATGCTTATATTGATAAGATATTGAAGAAGTATAACATGCATAACTCCAAGAAAGGTTTTCAACCGATGGAGGTTAAGCATGAGTTAAGTCATGAGAAAGATGCATCAACACCTAAAGAGGTGGCTTACATGCGAAAGGTGCCTTATGCTTCGGCTGTAGGATCTATTATGTATGTTGTAAGATGCACAAGGCCTGATGTGGCGTTTGCTCAGAACTTGGTCAGTAGATACCAACAGAATCCAGGAAAGTTCCACTGGACTGCTGTTAAGCATATTCTAAAGTATTTTAGAAGTACGAAAGATATGTTTTGGTATTCGGGGGTAAACCAGACACATAATTGAATGTAACAGGATTCTGTGATGCGTCCTGGCAATGTGATAAAGACGATACGAAGTCTCAGACGGGTTCCGTGTTTCTCATCAATGGAGGAGCAGTTGACTGGAAGAGCAGCAAGCAGAAAACCATTGCTATGCATGCGACTCAATCCGAGTACATGGCCGCTTCGGAAGCTGTTTGGATTAGGAAGTTTATTGGAGATCTTGGAGTGATGCCTTCAATTAAAGAACCTATTGATATATATTGCGACAATTCTGCTACAATAATATTCGCCAATGACCATGGAGTTATGAAAGGCGCCAGACACTTTAAACGTAGATATCACTACGTTCGAGAACAAGTGGAAGCTCGAGAAATAAAATTAATAAAAGTTCACACAGATGATAACGTAGCTGATCCTTTTACTAAGGCTTTATCTAGGCCAAAGGTAGTTAAGCATACCAAAGCTATTGGGCTGCAACTAGCTAGCGAATTCATGCAATAAATCTGTTGATTAGTATTTGGATAAAGGATGTAAGACGTTATTGAATTAATGAAATAAAGATTGGATTTCGTTTATTTTTCTGTTATTTGATTTTGTATCCTATTTTACATGTTTGAATCCATGAGCATTATGATGTTTCTAAACGTTCGTTGTCGATTAATAATATGGGAGTATTATTAAACTAAGACAATTCAAAATAGTGACAGAGTATACTTGAAAGTATATTGGTCAATTTTGCATGATATATGATGGATCAAATATTGGACTTATCCCAACTATATTATTTACTTTATGGATCTTTGTCATTAAGTAAATCATAAATAGTTATCCTTAGATCTGAGATACCAGAAAACTGCATTGAATGTAGTGCATTTCTGTAAGGTAACCTAACGCTAAACGTAACTGGTAGTTATAAGGGTTATTTTCAGAAGTGTTGCAAAGTTCATGTGTTTTGCTTGTAGTCAAAATGGGATTTGTTTCCTTCAAATTATTTTGAATTATAAATACAGCTGGCCCCCTCGGAGGAGTATTAAGATGTTTGTGTGGCCACACCCAAATGTGTTTTGGTAATCTTGCTATATCTGTAAACGAGAAACAGAATAGTTAATGAAAGGAATGACTGAGATCCATATCCTTATTAACGTTGTATTTGAAATGAAAGGATAATAATAATGATTATATATCATTAAAAGGTTTTGTGGTTTTGTCCAGGAAACCTTACTCGAGTTGTACTAGTGACATTGTTAGTGTAACTAGACGCTAATCAATGTGATCACGATATTCGAATTTTGTCCAAGTGGGAGCTGAAAGTTTATGGACTTAAAAATTAATAGTCGTGTGATAGGATCGAACACGAGATCACGGGATTGCACACATTACGTGAAGAGTTAATTTGTTTATTAAATATATTTATTATATATTTATTAAATCAAACCGTAGCTAACGATCGTTAAGTAATTAAAAGTTAAGTATTAAACGACGTTATAGAATGTTAAAGAAGCTAAAAGAAGGTGTCGGAAACTTTTCGGAAACCTCTTTGGGGGTGGTGTATATCCGGCCTAAAAGGGGAGACAAAGCGAAAGAGAAAATATTTTGTTGCCTTATTTTGTTTAAACCTTGGAGGAGAAGTTTTCTGTGACAATCCGTCAATTTATGGTTGATATTTTATTCTCAATATTATTTAAAAACAATGTACAATATGAACTCACATATTTTTGGGAAGAAATTTGGATTTACGTCTTGGAGTAGCATCGACTACGTCTAAACCGGAGGATTCAACGTTACGTGCTTACGTTTACATACACCGTCTTTGGTGACAGTCCGACATTTCAGAAAATAAATTTATCCGTGAATACTATTTTGGAGTTTTAAATTTGTGTTGGTTCATAAACTCACAAATTTACGAGAAGAGACTAGGACTTACGATTTTATTTTAACGTCCTTTACGACTAAACCGGAAACCTTAGGATTACGTATTTACGTTTTCGAACTCCGTTTTTGATGAGACAATTTTTATTGGATTCATTTTGTGACGGTGATTCATAATTTATAAAAACGTTCTTCGTAAAACGACCCGAGGGCACGCAAATCGAGAAAACTAGAATCGAGGAATACCCGTAAACTAGTGAGATGGGACAAAATACATTGTCCCACCCCACTAGCTTACATGGGGCGGCCAAAAGGTTACCAACACCATAAGGTGTCATCTACTTAGCCTAAACTACAACACTTGTCACATTAAGCTTAAACACTAAGCTACCACTTGACAAAACTACTCATCCTAAACCATTTGCATCCATTCTCTCATGCAAACAACTCTCCATTCTCTCTCAAACTCTCACCCATGCCGTCCCAAATTCAGCCCTTAAACACCATCATTGATCAAAATTTAACCATAAACATATGCTATAATTAACATATGTTAATCCCCATTCAAAAAGATGAAGATTGGTGCAACTTATAACATCCATGGAGGAGTTTTCATGGTGTCATGAGGCTGATTTTCCACAAGGAGTCCATGGAGCATGGTGGTCTTGAAGATGGTCATGGTTGTCTACAAGTTTCTTCATCAAAAACCATGTCAAAATCATAACCTACATCAAGTTGGTGGTATAAAGATTGTCCTCCTCATCTTCTTGTTATTTTCATTATGTAAACATGTATTTTATTTCCTATTGTATATATTTATGATGATTATATGATGATAAAAATGTTATGTGGGGATTTGTTGTTGATAATCATGGATAAAAAGGTGAAAAACCATATGAAACAAGGTTAAAATCTTGATTAATTTGCATGGCTGTATAAAACAGTAAAGAACCAAGTGGTAAACTGATAATATGATGAAGTATAACCCATTTACAGTAAGCTATGGGTCTTGTACACATGTGAGAGTTGGCCATGCAATGGAATCAAAATAATGAGTGAGATATGATCAAAACAAGTTTAGGGTATAAATCTGAAGTTACTGTTTTGGACGATTTTTAGAAAATACTTAAAGGATGATTCAACAGTAGCTATAAAAGAGTTAAATGTAGCAAATATCATGTAGTTTATGTGATAAAAATTTGAGCTTCTATCTCCATGTAGAACTCAAGATATGGCATTTTTGGTGAAGATGAAGTTAAAAATCAGATTTTTGGAAATTAAAGAATAATACTATTATATAAGCACTCACATTTTAATATATAAAATGTAAATAAAAACCCACTAACTTATAAAACTTATTTATATAAATATATAAAAGGTGTAATAAGTGTATAAATGATGAAAATGGAAACTTGTTAAGTTTTATAAGTTATAAAACTATAAACATGATTTTTACGACTTTTTCGGCTATTGCCGTAAAATTAACGTTTTTGTTAAATAAAACTTAGATGGTTGGACCCGTCTAATGAAAACTTTATAAAACTTATATACTGATATATAGACATGTATAACAAGTAAAAACCGATAAAACCCGAACTTTAGGGCATACGGACATTAACGAGCTAAGTAAACATATTGGACTAATACTTGGACTAATAATTGGACTAAATAAGATATAAACTTGTAAAAAGAAATTATTGGGCTTAACCCATTTGGGCCCAACTTGAAAATGTATGAACTGATAATATAAGTACAAAATGGACTAAAATAAGTTAAATAACTCATAATAGGCCTATTGGACCTAAAACACGTAAATAGGTAAAACGAGAAAACTAGTAAACTAATATAAAAGTTATCGACATATAACACTAAAAGGAGTAAAACGAGAATATGTAAACCCACTTGATCATCATATATATATAATCATCATATGTATACATACTTATTATTTTTATAAAGTCATTGGACAAACGTTTAAGACCGATTATTATTTGTCTAGGTTTCCGTGATTGAAGCACGTACCGTACGTCCGAATTGCCGATAACCCGCCTTCCCACATCAACGTGAGTTCATAGCCTCGCACTCTTTTAAATGTTTTATAAATGCTTTATAAACCCGCGAGGGAGATAACATGTTAGTTTTTATAAAAGTTTGGACACCATTTGTCCCGATTGTTTGTTTATTGATTTTGGACCCGAATGATTGAATGACCCGATTGTATGACCCGATAAATGATTAATGGACCCGATAGATGAAATAAAATGGATTATTAAAGTTAGGTTATGTCACTAAAAGTCCCATTAGCATGAATTGTGAACTACCGGGAGTTGGTAGACGCTTATGCATTTAATAGTACTATTTGGGGACGATCACCCCAGTTCGCGCCTTGACGGTTGATCCCCGTCGTGCCACATTGATTGGTAAGCGAATTTATGTATGAGAAGATTTCCAATAGCGTGACCTTTGTGACGACACGCTACTTTAGATGGGCAAAATTGGTATCGGGTTAGCTACCCGTTTTGGTTTAGTAAGGTAACAATGTCATGCGGCTTATAATAATCCAATCGCCAAAATATTACTGGACGCTCCGAATTACGATGTATTGCCTGACTAGCAATACTGGGTCATACTATTGATATTATGTTTGTATTTTGGTTTTCATAACCATATTCATATAACGATTTTTATTTGATTTTATACAACGTCATATGACGTATTGTATGATGTTTTATTACGACATTGGCTCGTATAATGATTTTTAAGGCAAATGCCTATATTATGATTTTCGATAAGGATTTGTATAAAATGATTTTTGGCTATTTCATGTCCTATCAAAACGATTTGTACAAAATGATTTTCAGTAATACTTTTATACTGATATTATATTGATGGAATTTATTAAACTCTATGAATTCACTCGGCGTTATCGCTGACCTTTTCTTTTAACATGTTTTATCTCAGGTACTTGAAGGTAATTCTCGGGAAGACAACAAGAATTCATGGCCCGCACCTAAACAATATTTTTCCATTCAAATACTTTGTAAAAACTTTGTATGAAATAATATGACTTGGGACCTATGTGACTTTGATATTTATGAATGGAAATGCTTTATTAATAAATGACGCGATTTTTATGCGTTGTCTATGATGTGAGTAATGTGCTATCCCGTAACACCAACTAGTCTTCCGCTGAACTGAGTTGTATAAATTTGGGGGTGTTACAGTTTGGTACCAGAGCTCTCGTTATAGAGAACGAAAGATTTTTAAAACTAAGGTTTTGGATAAAACTTTTCAAAATCTTTTAACTAAAAACATTTTTCTAAAAATGTCTAAAAATCTTTTGACTATAACGGTGCCGAAGAATTCCTGAGTTACCGACAAGGCCAAGACTGAGAAGTATTATTTTAATATATATATAACTTGGATTATATATATATATATGATGTAATTTTATTACATGATTGTTTGATGATTATTTTGATTTTTATACGAGGTATTTATACGACGTCGATTGTCACAAGTAACCCTAAATCCCCTAGTAAATTAGTCGAAGCTATTCTCGTAGGAATTCTAGCTATCCTAGATCTAAACCAAGTTGCGGATATTTATGATCCCAACAAATGGTTGATATTCGTAGAAATGTAGATATTAGTTGATTGAGAAATTGAAGAAGAATTGGCGAGATTAAAACTGATATCGATGTCATGACGATCTTTTCTTATAAAGTGGAGTTTGACAAAACGTTACCACCTAGAAAGATGTCATCCGATTCGTTGTCATCCAATTCTTAAATTGAAATCGAAAGGGTGAATGTTGCACTTGAGGCTGTCATTGGAACCATTACCCAAAAGCCTCATGCCACTAATACCTTTCCGAGAAGTCTAGTTGAATGATCAAGTCATTTCATACTAGTGACTCATTTGATAATTGTTGTTGTAAGAGCTAATAGGATTGGAAATTAAGTGTTGATTTATATTGAGATTGTATTGCCTTTACAAGGCCGAAGAATAAGATTGAAAGTATTTGAGATTGAGGTAGGATATCGAATTGAGTATAAAAATTGGTTGAAACTTGAAGAAATAAAAGTAAAACTTAACCTATATGGAATATGAGATTGTTAATAGAAGCCGTTAAGTTCTGTGATTAGATTATAAGGTTTTAAATGATTGTTAGTTGTGTTAAGGGTTGTTCCTAAGCCATTGTCCACTAATGAAGATGCCCAGTGTCCAATAAATAAATCGAAGAAATCTTCTTTGGAATTGAGACCGATGGATCTTCCGGGACCGGCAGGACACCTAATGACTCTTGTAGATTAGTATTCATTGTGGTATCTTTTAAAATAATCCCTAACTTAACTGAGACATCAGTTGGTAGGATGAGTTCCGAGAATTGTATGACATAGTGACATGTAATGTGTTACGGTACAATTTGACTTGTTTGCGATTAATGAAAAAGACTACCTTTGATTACTAAATTCTACATGTATCGATGTTATCTATCCTTTATTGCTATATCCTAATGTTCGCATTAGTGATGCAATCATTAAACAAGTACTCATCTTGAATTGAGTTACGTTGTGGATTATTCTCTTTGTATTCCTGAGTGCCATCGAGGTCATGAACCTCATGACTATTTGGCTAAGCTCATTTCCTATCATATTGTAGTTAGTTCTTGGTGAACAACTCTTCGTCACTTTTCTGCAGATCACGCATTGATTTTATAAAGTTAAAACGATATCCTTTGAGAAAAATTTAATTTTCATCACAATAAGGATTATTCAAAGTGAGATTTTTAAGTGATTGTTATCGAAATAAAGTTGTTTATAAAACACTTTGGAAAACCTAATTGTTTCCATAACAAGGAAAATCTTTGTAAATTTATTTTGATTCTTATTTAAGAATTAAGTATGAAAATATTTTTATTATAAACATGATGATAAAATTTTGACGAACTGAGTATTGCATCGTTAATCTTGAAATTGTATCTAGTTGCGCGCCTACATACAATTTGGAATGAACTATGCAAGACTGATTAGTAGTCACCATAAAACTAATGAATAAACACTACATTTTCTGTGAGGATTGTGAAAGATTAAATTTTAATGAGATCTGCAAGAAGTGAGAAATAAGGACATAATGTTAGGGACACCTACATATGTGCCTGTAGCATCCATTCTTCTGAGTTAAATTTACTCATCTGTGGAAATTGTCTTATTTGACAATTGACAATTCTTTCTTGTCCAATTCTCCCGTAGTGAGATTCTTAGGAAAAGTATTTGATTATCGAGTGTTGATACCCGACTGGATGTATCGACATTCCTATCATTTCTTATGATTTGATTTCATTTGAATGACCTGGGTAACGATCCGAGGAGCTTTCGAATGCATACTCAAATTATGAAAACATGGGATATATTCATATTCGTTAAATGTTTTCGTCTGTATCTGATTTGAAATTCTCTCGCGTAGATTATGCGTTGACCTTACTCTTTATAGTAGTTGTGTCTCCAGATATCCCTGAAAATTGTGACGGATTATGAGTTATTATTAGTCTTTTGAGAAATTCACATCTTATCGACGGCAACAAAAACTGAAAAGTTGATAATGCCGGTAGAATGGATTAATTGATTATGACATGACGACATTGTCTTAATTGATGGGAACTCGAATAGAATTCCCCCTAAATGATAAGATGTTGATTATCAAAAGTGGTCTAAATAATTCTTGGTGGATGACGATATCCTGTATTTAGACTTAAAAGTATACCATGAATGGTTGTGAACTAGTTATAGATATTATAATCTAGAAAGAAGTTAAAATGAACTTATTAAAAAGATGTTTATGTTATCTAAAACTTTAGTAAGTATTTGTTGATGAATTACCTAGACTTTCGCCATTAAGGCAGATTGAAATTGGTATTGATTATATTTCCGGTGTTGCACTTGTGGCATGTGCACTGTACGTCAGCATCATCTGAATTTAAGGAATTACCGTACAACTGAGATAGTTGTCGGAGAAAGATTTTATTATACCAAGCCTGTCATCCTGAAGAGCTATGGTGTTATCTTTCCTTATATTTATAGATTACTGTGACTGAGTAAATTGACAATCGAAAACGATATCCATAACTCGAAATGGAAGAATTGTTCGATCATTTACAAGGTTCTAGCAAATTTGATCCATAGCATGGTTATCATCAACTTCGCATCTGCGAAAGAGATTATCTATTTCAATCACTACATCCGGTGCTTGTAATGAACATTATGAGTTTCCCGTGATGTCGTTTGGATTGACTAACACACATGTGGCATTCATAAATTTGATGAATCACGTGTGTAGGCTGTAATTTGATAAAATCATGCTCGTGATCATTAAGGACCATTTGTTTGTTTGTAAGTATAAGAATAAGGATGAGTTAATAATTATTAATAAGAATGCCCTTAATTGGCTAAACAATGAAAACCTGAACCTTGAATAACTAACACGTGATTAAAGACTTAATACTTTACATGATTTGACTATGTGATTAAAAGGATAATGGAATATAAATTGACTCTTCAAAAATTAAGAGCCCTTTTAAGACTTTGGATTTTACCAAAAAGAAATGGAATTATGTTTTGACAAATGTTTTAACAAAGGATTTTAAGGGATTATTCCCTTATACACAAACCATTTAACTAAACTTCTGTTTAGGGGTAAATGTTTGTGTATACCTCCAGATAACCTAAAAAGGTATTGAGTAAAACCATATATACCATAACCTGAAAACTTAAAACGACAATTTTTGCTTTTCAACTAAGAAAATTTTGACCAAAGTATAAACAAAGGTTTTTCGAACATTTACGAATCTCATTAAATATTTTCGATAAATCAACAAAAATCTTGTTAATTAAATTCAAATTTATTTTGAACATTTTTATATAGTTGGTCGAACTAAGAAATTTAAAATTTTTACGTTTACGCTTCATAAAAATTAACTAATAATTATTTAATTAATTATAATAATTATCAACGCTTTAGACATCGGATTGAGTAAAACGGATAAAAATGATAGTTGAGAAGAAACTAAAACATAGAAAATATGAAGAAAGTTGAACGTAAATAATAACGCATAATATAGAAAGAATATCTGAGTGAATTGTAGACATGATAATTATATCATCATGAGAAGTGGATATAGATACCGACGCATTATGTAGAAAAGATAAAGAACCAGTTAGGACATGTTCCTTAATAATGAAGGTACAAAATAAATTGCCGAACGATATAAAAATAAACGATGTTTGTAAGAAGGATAATATAAATAATGAAAGGTTTCGCGGCTAATGTGAACCATCAGAATTGAGAAGCTGATAGCGTTAAATATTTTATTAGGCCACTTATGGTTGCCTAAATATGGAGATTGTGAGATATAGTTATGTTGGAATTTGTAAGTATAAGTATTCTATTTATGTCATTTCTGACTAGAAGTATCTTTGTCTGAAGAAGTTGTACTAATGGCAATTATGAAGGCAGACATCGCCTCATACATTAGTTAACGTCTAGCTATTGCAAAGGTCATCATCTGAATTTGATTCGATTTGAGTCATCGTCGACAGACTGACCAAATCTGCTAATATCATTCTCGTTAATGATAAATGCAAAAGAGTTATGTAAACATTGTGTGCTTGTATCGATCATCTATATATCAAGATCCTCGCTTTGCATCGAATTTCTAGAGATTTGCTCAGAAGTCATTGAGAACGAACCTTGATGAGAGTACTATGTACCACCCCAATCGAAGGGACGAGGTAAAAGTAACGATACAAAATACTATAAGTGCTGTTTTATGTTTGAATGATTGACCTTTGGTGATAGACCGTATAATCGTTTTCCTTTGGAGGGATTATCATTGATAATTATCGTATTAGGATTGTGATCGAATCTTGTTAGGATCTAAATCTTAGAGCATCCGTAAGCAAGAATTGAGATAGAGACATCCGACATACACCCATTGTGAGTTGGACATGTCTCTTAGGTTTAAGGTTTCCTATGATGGCGAACCTATCCTTGCAAAATACCCGACCCGCGAGATTTGAAATGATTGTTGAAATTAGGATTTGATTATTAACCGCCGATAGTGGGCAAGAGGTTATGTGAATGTGAAATGTAGATCTTGAAGTGCCAAATGGGTAGCGAAGTTATGCCACAATTTTTAACCTTGGAAAGATGAATTCATGATCTGACAAATCATGGGATATAAGTCCCCGTTGTATGGGACCATTGAGATAATGTAAAAGTTGGGATTGAAAGGCATATAAGCTGGATCTACCCTAGGACTTCAAAGACTGCGTGAAATATGTTTCGTATATCGAACTTGATGGAATATCTATCAAGTGAGAATCTGATTATTCTTAGTAGAGCTTAGATCAGCGAAAAGTTGCATTCATCAAAAACCCGTGAACATCATGGATAGAGAAGTAAGTCAACATTAAGCCTGATCTTATTCCCGTAGTTATGTTTGATGAAACTCGCGTATTATAATTGCACTTGTGAGAAAGGACCGAATGTGGAGGAAATACCCACATGGCTTTAACTCTATAAGAAGCGAGTAGTAAGGTAAGATGATCTTTGAGGACAAAGATCCTGTTTAGGGGTAAATGCTGTGACAATCCGTCAATTTATGGTTGATATTTTATTCTCAATATTATTTAAAAACAATGTACAATATGAACTCACATATTTTTGGGAAGAAATTTGGATTTACGTCTTGGAGTAGCATCGACTACGTCTAAACCGGAGGATTCAACGTTACGTGCTTACGTTTACATACACCGTCTTTGGTGACAGTCCGACATTTCAGAAAATAAATTTATCCGTGAATACTATTTTGGAGTTTTAAATTTGTGTTGGTTCATAAACTCACAAATTTACGAGAAGAGACTAGGACTTACGATTTTATTTTAACGTCCTTTACGACTAAACCGGAAACCTTAGGATTACGTATTTACGTTTTCGAACTCCGTTTTTGATGAGACAATTTTTATTGGATTCATTTTGTGACGGTGATTCATAATTTATAAAAACGTTCTTCGTAAAACGACCCGAGGGCACGCAAATCGAGAAAACTAGAATCGAGGAATACCCGTAAACTAGTGAGATGGGACAAAATACATTGTCCCACCCCACTAGCTTACATGGGGCGGCCAAAAGGTTACCAACACCATAAGGTGTCATCTACTTAGCCTAAACTACAACACTTGTCACATTAAGCTTAAACACTAAGCTACCACTTGACAAAACTACTCATCCTAAACCATTTGCATCCATTCTCTCATGCAAACAACTCTCCATTCTCTCTCAAACTCTCACCCATGCCGTCCCAAATTCAGCCCTTAAACACCATCATTGATCAAAATTTAACCATAAACATATGCTATAATTAACATATGTTAATCCCCATTCAAAAAGATGAAGATTGGTGCAACTTATAACATCCATGGAGGAGTTTTCATGGTGTCATGAGGCTGATTTTCCACAAGGAGTCCATGGAGCATGGTGGTCTTGAAGATGGTCATGGTTGTCTACAAGTTTCTTCATCAAAAACCATGTCAAAATCATAACCTACATCAAGTTGGTGGTATAAAGATTGTCCTCCTCATCTTCTTGTTATTTTCATTATGTAAACATGTATTTTATTTCCTATTGTATATATTTATGATGATTATATGATGATAAAAATGTTATGTGGGGATTTGTTGTTGATAATCATGGATAAAAAGGTGAAAAACCATATGAAACAAGGTTAAAATCTTGATTAATTTGCATGGCTGTATAAAACAGTAAAGAACCAAGTGGTAAACTGATAATATGATGAAGTATAACCCATTTACAGTAAGCTATGGGTCTTGTACACATGTGAGAGTTGGCCATGCAATGGAATCAAAATAATGAGTGAGATATGATCAAAACAAGTTTAGGGTATAAATCTGAAGTTACTGTTTTGGACGATTTTTAGAAAATACTTAAAGGATGATTCAACAGTAGCTATAAAAGAGTTAAATGTAGCAAATATCATGTAGTTTATGTGATAAAAATTTGAGCTTCTATCTCCATGTAGAACTCAAGATATGGCATTTTTGGTGAAGATGAAGTTAAAAATCAGATTTTTGGAAATTAAAGAATAATACTATTATATAAGCACTCACATTTTAATATATAAAATGTAAATAAAAACCCACTAACTTATAAAACTTATTTATATAAATATATAAAAGGTGTAATAAGTGTATAAATGATGAAAATGGAAACTTGTTAAGTTTTATAAGTTATAAAACTATAAACATGATTTTTACGACTTTTTCGGCTATTGCCGTAAAATTAACGTTTTTGTTAAATAAAACTTAGATGGTTGGACCCGTCTAATGAAAACTTTATAAAACTTATATACTGATATATAGACATGTATAACAAGTAAAAACCGATAAAACCCGAACTTTAGGGCATACGGACATTAACGAGCTAAGTAAACATATTGGACTAATACTTGGACTAATAATTGGACTAAATAAGATATAAACTTGTAAAAAGAAATTATTGGGCTTAACCCATTTGGGCCCAACTTGAAAATGTATGAACTGATAATATAAGTACAAAATGGACTAAAATAAGTTAAATAACTCATAATAGGCCTATTGGACCTAAAACACGTAAATAGGTAAAACGAGAAAACTAGTAAACTAATATAAAAGTTATCGACATATAACACTAAAAGGAGTAAAACGAGAATATGTAAACCCACTTGATCATCATATATATATAATCATCATATGTATACATACTTATTATTTTTATAAAGTCATTGGACAAACGTTTAAGACCGATTATTATTTGTCTAGGTTTCCGTGATTGAAGCACGTACCGTACGTCCGAATTGCCGATAACCCGCCTTCCCACATCAACGTGAGTTCATAGCCTCGCACTCTTTTAAATGTTTTATAAATGCTTTATAAACCCGCGAGGGAGATAACATGTTAGTTTTTATAAAAGTTTGGACACCATTTGTCCCGATTGTTTGTTTATTGATTTTGGACCCGAATGATTGAATGACCCGATTGTATGACCCGATAAATGATTAATGGACCCGATAGATGAAATAAAATGGATTATTAAAGTTAGGTTATGTCACTAAAAGTCCCATTAGCATGAATTGTGAACTACCGGGAGTTGGTAGACGCTTATGCATTTAATAGTACTATTTGGGGACGATCACCCCAGTTCGCGCCTTGACGGTTGATCCCCGTCGTGCCACATTGATTGGTAAGCGAATTTATGTATGAGAAGATTTCCAATAGCGTGACCTTTGTGACGACACGCTACTTTAGATGGGCAAAATTGGTATCGGGTTAGCTACCCGTTTTGGTTTAGTAAGGTAACAATGTCATGCGGCTTATAATAATCCAATCGCCAAAATATTACTGGACGCTCCGAATTACGATGTATTGCCTGACTAGCAATACTGGGTCATACTATTGATATTATGTTTGTATTTTGGTTTTCATAACCATATTCATATAACGATTTTTATTTGATTTTATACAACGTCATATGACGTATTGTATGATGTTTTATTACGACATTGGCTCGTATAATGATTTTTAAGGCAAATGCCTATATTATGATTTTCGATAAGGATTTGTATAAAATGATTTTTGGCTATTTCATGTCCTATCAAAACGATTTGTACAAAATGATTTTCAGTAATACTTTTATACTGATATTATATTGATGGAATTTATTAAACTCTATGAATTCACTCGGCGTTATCGCTGACCTTTTCTTTTAACATGTTTTATCTCAGGTACTTGAAGGTAATTCTCGGGAAGACAACAAGAATTCATGGCCCGCACCTAAACAATATTTTTCCATTCAAATACTTTGTAAAAACTTTGTATGAAATAATATGACTTGGGACCTATGTGACTTTGATATTTATGAATGGAAATGCTTTATTAATAAATGACGCGATTTTTATGCGTTGTCTATGATGTGAGTAATGTGCTATCCCGTAACACCAACTAGTCTTCCGCTGAACTGAGTTGTATAAATTTGGGGGTGTTACATTTTCCAAGGTGTATTTAAACAAACCAAAGGCTTCATAATTTTTACTCTATATCTATCTTTCTTGCTCCTAACCGCCGGCCAAACAAACACCCTATTAGGGTTCTTCTTTGATTTTCAATAAGCTATTCTAGATCTAGTCCTAGCCCCTCTCTAGGATTGTTGGGTAGATCTCCCATAGACTTGGAAGCTCGGTTTGTTCGTGCTAGACTCACGGTTAACTCGCCGTATCACGTGTGTACAAGATCGTGGTGTAGTCTTGCTTTAGATTACATCCTGGTGGTGTTCGTGAT